>CM052251.1:35952-116005 GCA_028455795.1 Lasioglossum marginatum | reverse complement strand
CGGCGCGCACGATCGCGAATGGGTAGCACTTGCACAGCAACATCTCCAAAAATTCAAATAATATAGTCTCGAATCTGATGTCTTTAATACTTCGTCCTGATCTGAAAATTTCACTTATAAACTTTGATTCGCTAAATAAACTGCCAACATTTTCTGTATTTCTTTGTGTAGTATACACCGCTGCAGCTTCCATAGTTGTTTGGAAGTAATTCTGGAAATAGCAAAAACTCGTTCCGTTCGGCGCGGCGAAATGTTCGTCGAAATGCGCGGTTCGGCGCGCTGTTTAGATCTGTACGAAGCCTTAGAACAACGCTCGAAGCTGCTCGAAGCATAGGATGCTCGGAATCTGCTCGATTCTGCCGGGCACATCCTGCCAGCATAAAGCGATTCTGCTGGCAGATCGGTCCTGGATTCTGATTCGCCGTAAGAGGGCAGTACTAATGAGGCGAATGCCGGTATACAGGGCAGGTCGCACTAATATTAGTGCCACCGACGAGAATACCTCGTCTGTGTTAGTACGACGCAGGCAGAATCCAGAACCGAGCTGCCTTCCATCTATCCGACAGCTCCTGCCGGGCAGATGCTGGGTCTTTCTGCCAGCAGCAAGCGCTCCTTCTGCTGACGCAGATGTCCGGCCAAAACCGAGCATTTTGCTTACTGGGAAGCAGCTTGCGACATTTGTGACGTGTATGGAGTAGACGCTATAGCTCCGAGGATCGCTCAAGATTGGTTTGCCAAGTACAAACATGGCAATTTCGACCTTGGCAACGCACCTCGCTCCGACCGACCTTCCGACTTCGACGAAGATCATCTCAAGACGTTTCTGAAGGAAGATGGTCGTCAAATAACACGAGAGTTGGCCGAGAAGATGGGCTGTGCCTTCAAGACCATCGCTAACCATCTTCACTTCATGGGCTTTACTCAAAAACTTGGAGCTTGGGTGCCACACAATTTGAGTGAGATGTCGAGCAGATGTCGAAAATGAATTTTTTTGCCTCCTGGAACTTCCATTGAAAAAGCCTAAAAATTAATTAAAATTAATTAATTCGAAAAATTGAAGCAGATAGGTTTGTAGAGCAAGAAAAAGACTTGCGAATGCATATACATACTTTACCTAACAAAACACAAAATTGCGGGAAATAAATAAAATACAAAAAACGCGGGAATTTATTGCACAAACCAATATTTTTTATTAATATTTCGTTATTCTTCAAGACAATGCATTGGAATTGACATTCAGATAAAAACCATTTTTGCCTTGTAATTGACTTTTGATATTACATATTTTGTTTAATCGCAACATTCAGTTCTCTTTTGAATAATTTTAAGGAGTTGAAAATAACGCAAAGGTATTTTTAAATCCTTTAAATGTCTTTGCTGTTTTATTTGCATTTTATTTACCCATTTTTATCATAAATGCATGAAATCTGCAGTCTAATGATCACAGATGAAAGAGACGATCAGGTGATTACATTTGGATGGTACACCTTGCATATATGTTTTTATTTTTAAACAAAACTACACTGTAGTATATATTATATGTATAACGACAATTTTTTAACAGGCAGAATCCATTCTGGTATGGCGATCGTGAAGAGAATTGGTTTAGTTGAAACAGACAAGAATGACAGACCAGTGGATGATATAAAAATCGTCAAAGGATCTGTGAGGAATGCGTAATAAAGTTTGCAAGACACTTTATTTATAGTTATTACTTTTGTAAATAATAACTGTTTTCTAATAAATAGAATTCAATGAATGACTAATCTTTTTTTTATACATGTATGTATACTACAAAAAATACCATTGTGTAAGTTAAAATCACACGTAATTATGTTATCTACAAATGTTACTTCCACAAGAAGTGAAAATGGATAATTATGGTAAATTTTTTATTGCGATATTTTTAGAAAATAATGATGGAAAACGTTGGATTTTACCTTATTTTTCATCTACAATCACTCCCTTGCCAATTGTACAAACGAGTTGTAACCTGATAGCCTGTACGATAAACGTCAACATTATATATATACCTATATAAAAATACAAAAAATATTTAATACATTATTTATTGTAAGGAACAAAAAAACATTTTATGAAACTAAATCTTAAAACGGAGAATTGTTTAAAACAAAAGCTCGTTGAAGCGGAAAAAAGACAAAAATATAGTCTTCGTGACGTTAGCATAGTATAATCTTCAATCTAAAAAAACTTAAAACTTACATTTTTTTATAAAATAAAATAATTAGGTCTTCATAAACTAACGAAACTAATGAAAAGTCTTTGTTTTTTAGCCTTGTAACGGATGCTTCGCTACGCTCGTCGATCGAGAAAATATCGAGTCCCGCAAATACGGGATGAATACGGGGCTCAAAAAATAAAAAACTACATAACATTTTTACCTCTCGTATTTCTTAAAAAAATCGGGAACGGGCTGTTGAAATACAGAACTGTCTCCGAAAATACAGGACGGATGGTCTGTGTTCACCGTAGGAAGATACAGGGCAGAACATTCGTTACGCTCACGATCGACTTTATTGATGCGTTATTCTGACGCGGTTAAACGAATGCATAATAAAGTCTTACATAAGTGCGCGATAACTTGTAACCTTCAAACAAAGATTAGCATTTGGTCTCTTCTCAAATGAGATCTTCCCTGGTCCCCCAGGGTCGCTGTTTTCAGTGCATCGTATCACGATCCCGTAGACCATCGTTTGATTGCAAGTGCTGTTCTAATTCAATTCAGTGTCATGAAGAGCCTAGTTAATTCGCTCGATGATGCAGTGACCGAGTCTCTTTCTGGTTTGTCGTATGCATATCCACAACTCGATTATGAAAAATCACACAGAGTTTTCTTAATGCCAAATGTACGTATAGCATTGAACCGTTCTATCAACCGGTTGAATAAAAAAGTTTATTTCCATTACGATTGTTCTCCATTTTGTTTTCGTATCAATACAAGTTTGGTAAACTTTGTTATTATATGATTTAGCTCCAAGATAGAAAGGATAAAGTGTCTCTAATATGCGGCGGTGGAAGCGGGCACGAGCCTTTTGCAGCAGGTAACTACGTTGTTTATAAAATACCTTTGATACTTCTGAAAATATTTGTATCTTAATTCGTACACAATTTTCGGGGCTTGTTTATTGGTGAACATGCAATAGGGTGGTCCTTATTTTTCAACTTTCGAATTTTTTGGGTCTTACCTCCCTACAATATAACACTTGGTGAAAAAATGATATGTGAAAAATTTCAGCTCGATCGAACGATTATTTTTGCAACTTGATTTTCTCCACTATAGTACATCGTGAATATACAGGGTGGAAATTATAAGGCGTTACAGTCGAAAATCTCCGAAAATATTGATTATACGCAAAAATGTTTCAGATGAAAGTTGTTCAATACCGAGGGGGACATCATGTGGTGGAACTTTTATTTTTCCCGGTGGACACACCAAGGTGAGATGAAGGTCAACTTTCTTTTTTTAAATGGAATGATACGTTTTTTTATCCACTATCAAATAGTGCGCTTCAAGACGAATTCAACGACCTATGACTCAAGGTCATTCAAGGTCAAACCTGCAGGGAAATGCAGAAAAGGTGTGATCGCTTTATTTGTACTTTACTTCGTGCCTTCGAATTTTCACACCAAAACGAGGACTGTCACATCAAAACGAGGACTGTCACACCAAAAACTTCACTACAAGTTTGACCTTGAATGACCTTGAGTCATAGGTCGTTGAAACGCACTATTTGATGGTGGATAAAAAAACGTATCATTCCATTTAAAAAAAGAAAGTTGATAAAAGTTCCACCACATGATGTCCCCCTCGGTATTGAACAACTTTCATCTAAAACATTTTTGCGTATAATCAATATTTTCGGAGATTTTCGACTGTAACGCTTTATAATTTCCACCCTGTACATTCCTATATATCGTTAAATTTGTCTTTTCATGCTCCATAACTATATGCAAATAAAGTACGGGTCATCGTAAAAAAAAGATTCCGCAACTTTGAAATTTCGAAAATTGGATTTCAAAAGAAATTTTCTTCTTAGCATTATATTTACTTCGTCTAACAATACAACTTTTGTTTGAAACATTTTTTCATATATTTATTAATAACAAAGATTTGATTTCTCGTCAATTTCGAATATTATTGTGATCGGCTATTTTAGAAGAATTACTGAATGCTTGTAAATAAAATTAGAATTTCTTAAATGTATAATAGTTACATTTCTGTGTTGCCTCCAAGAATATAATCAAAATTTATCAACTAGACTTAGCAGTGAACGCATATCAGGCAGCGTCAGAATCGCGCCACTACCTGAGAGCCAGCTAACTGAGGTGCAAAATCCAGTCTGTTTTTCATTCTTCATTATATTCAAAGAGAAAATGAACTTCAAAAAATGGAAACTAGAAATATGTATTGATAAAGTATATTTGCTGAGGTATGACGAGAGTCAAATTATTGATGCAAAACTTCCTAGTAACGGTCACTCACTTTACATTTATCCCAGATTCCAGATAGCACAGGACGTCCTAAAGACGTTCATTTTAACGTCCTATGTCTTAAAAGGACGTCTTAAAGACGTCTTGAAGATTTTTTTTCGGGACGTTGGTTTAACGTCTGAAATAAGACGTTTTAAAGACGTCTTTTTCGGGGCGTTTATGAGACGTTTTATTTCAGACGTCTTAAAGGCATCTTAAAGATGTCTTTTCCGGGTCGTCGGTTTAACGTCTGAAATAAGACGTTCTAAAGCCATCTTTTTCGGGACGCTAGTTTAACGTTTGAAATAAGACGTCTTAAAGACGTCTTATTCAGGGCGTTTTTAAGATGTTTCATTCCATACGTCTGTGGGACGTTCATAAAAAGTGTTACAGGTCCAAAAATGTTAATTAAATATATATATATACAGGGTGTATCCGTTAATAAGTTATGTCACCATTTTTTAGACATTTCCAGTAGTGCAATTAAAAAATGTTTTAGATAAAAGTTTCTCAGTACTTGGTGAGCTACATGTCCGCATATTCTTAAATCTGAAAAAATGTTTTTTACGTAAAAAAGTAAAGGTCACCTTGACTTTTTTAAATGGCACCATATGTTTTGGACATCATAGGATTGTTTCTGACGTCGAGACGAATTTAACAGTGTATTACGCTATGACCTTGAAATGACCTCAGACTCGGAAATTTTGTGCAAACGTAATTTTAATGAAAGATTATTTCTTACAATATAAATCAAGTTACATCAGATGTTCGTACTGCGATCCATCTTCTACGATACAGAGCTCCTCTAGTCTTCTACGATTAGACTTTTCGTTGTCGCCATAATTAGGGCGTCTCGGTTTATGTTATTATACAAAAATCATTGCTTTTACGTTAGACCTAAGTTATTTTGAAGTCATTCCGCACGCGTCTATTCGACAAGTTGCAAAAGAATTGAATATGTCGATCAAAAGTATTAATAGATTTACGAAAAGATACAAATATCATCCATTTAAAATGACATTAATTCAAGAACTGCGTGTTACTGATGAACAGCGGCGATTAGAATTTCTGGCGTGGCTAGCTGCTGCTAATGAAGAGGATCTTGAAATTTTTATGAAAATTATGTGGACAGACGAATCTAAATTTACAAATAATGGTGTTTTCAATCGACGAAATCAACGTTATTGGTCAACAGAGAATCCACACTGGACACGAGATCGCAACTTTCAAACTAAAGTGTCAATGTTTGGTGTGGTTAATCAGACCATATCTCTTCGAAGAAAATTTGACAGCTGCTCGATATCTTAACTTTTTGGAAGAAAAACTTCCACATTTCACTTAACATTAGGAACGATATGTACTTTCAACAAGACGGGCGTCCTGCCCACAAAGCTATTATAATTAGGGGATATCTTAATAACAAGTTTAGAAATCGTTGGATATAGGAACGTATGGTCCAATTCGTTGGCCACCGCGTCCTCCGCATCAGTATCCGTTGGATTTTTATCTTTGGGAATATCTGCAGTCTGTTGTATACGATACAGCAATCAATAATGTTCAAGAACTTCGAAATCGCATAACAAGTGCATGTAATAACATAAACCGAGACGTCCTAATTATGGCGACAACGAAAAGTCTAATACAAAGAACGGAGCTCTGTATCGTAGAAGATGGATCGCAGTTCGAACATCTGATGTAACTTGATTTATATTGTAAGAAATAATTTTTCATTAAAATTACGCTTGCACAAAATTTCCGAGTCTGAGGTCATTTCAAGGTCATAGCGTAATACACTGTTAAATTCATCTCGACGTCAGAAACAATCCTATGATGTCCAAAACATATGGTGCCATTTAAAAAAGTCAAGGTGACCTTTACTTTTTTACGTAAAAAACATTTTTTCAGATCTAAGAATATGCGAACATGTAGCTCACCAAGTACTGAGAAACTTGCAGATTTGAATTCAGCGTGAAAAAATCTACTGGAAATGATGTATAACTAAATGTAAATAAAATTTGTCCGCGCGTGGTATTGGATAAACTACAATTTTCTTGAAATTGTGCAAGTTTGACGAATTTTTTCAAGGTTAAAAAACGTTCGTACCATAATCTCTCTATTTTCCCATATTCTGTAAAGTTTCAGCTTTAATTTAAAAAAAAATCATCGCTCTATATCATTTCTATCGAAAGTTCTTTGATTTTGACACAGAATTTATCCGATTGTCCCACTGTGCGCGCGCAGCGCGTACTGCGTACGGTCAGCTCAAGTGTGAAAGCCTCCATTTGATTCAATGGAAAACGCTGTGGCGCGTATGCGTAGGAGCCGTGCGGACGTTCGTCCGCTCGCGGACCGTCAGCTCAACTGTAAAAGGTCCCATAAGACTGTGGGTAATCGGCTACGCATGCTGACGGTACGCAGTACGACGCACAGTGCGGTACCCTGTGGACAAAAATCTAAAAATTCATTGTCTAATATCCACTGGATTCTATGTTGAAACTATGTTTTAACATCTAAATTATCATATTTATCAATAGAAAATTCAAATAATTCAGTAGGGGATTAGTTACAAGCGTTTTTTTCTCAAGAAAATGCTACGTTAAGCAGTTTATTGATTTAAAGCGTCACTTACTTTCATGGTATCAGGAAAAAGAATTTTATAACATATGTCCTATGGGATATGGTAGCTTAAAGTACAGCTAATGTGACTGAAATTTCAAAATTTGTAAGTCTCTTATATACAGTATACTAGTAAACAATACAGTTGAAATAATTTTTCTGACCTTTTTCCCCTTTAAATAGAGATATTTCAAGAAGGGTTTAAAACATCCTGTAGTTTTTGTTTTTTCGTAATTAGTAGACATTATACTCCCACAAGTTTTTCCTGCTACAAACTGCTACACTCAAAGTTATTCAACGTTATCCCTCGGCGAATGCCACACCCGGTACCGTGCGGCATCCAATGGACACAAACCAAAATAATCATATTTCGATTCTAATCTAATTATCCAATAAAATCATCAGTCGGTAAATAAGGAATGTTATGTAAAAGTTATTATTCAAGAAAATCGTAATGAAAGTTTCGATTTACCTATAGCCTTGTCTCAGAAAAGCATTAGAAACGACTCATAAAGAGATTAGGAAAACCCGATTAAATCATACTCGCAAAACAAGTAGGAAATTTAGTAATGAAGATTTGATGAAAAGGCTTCTACACTCTTATCGGACCCCTTCATATTTTTCTGATTTTTCTGATTCAGAGTTAGGGAACGACAATTCTGTGTTTTTATTAAGATGATTTATTTACTTGTTTTTTATCGATATTTATTTATCTGTTTTCTACACATAATATATGTACTATATGTTTATATTTCATTTTTACATTATGCATAGAATATGCCTCTTATTGTTTCTTTAAAATTTATGTAGTGTAAAAGAATGGAAAATTCTAAAATAATATTCCAAAACTTCGATTAGTTTAAAACAATTCCGAACAAAAAAATATAAATTATTACTACGCCATATGAATTTTTTTATTTTTGTCCCAAATTCCTATCAAAGTATCGCACTGTGCGACGGGTCGAGAAATTCGAGCTGTCTAAAGTGTAAACATGTCGCGTACTTCGATACGGGGTCGGGTGTATTGGTGTGAACCACACTATTAACTAACTAATTACCTAATTAACTAACTAATTAACTAAATAATAACTTACTAATTTAGATTGTATTTAGTTTAATCGACGATTAAACTAACAAAACTAACCGATGTTCCCTTCGAAACTGTAAAAACTGTATTTATTTAAATTCTTAGTTATTATACTATTACATTATAACGGGATTCGTTCCAGGATTCGTTGGAAATGGAATGTTAACCGCATCGGTAGCAGGTTCCATATTTGCTGCACCGCCATCGCAACACATTTCCTTTTGCATTGAACGTCTTTCCCAGCACAGCCCTGGTAAAAAACTACACTTTCCAATCAGAATAAAGATGATTTATGCCATTACATCTTTTACATAGAAATTAAAATATTTCTATATATATCCAGCCAATCAGGCCTGCCCTCTAGCCTAGCCTGGCGAGCTGGTGACGTGCATTATGCTGGCAGCACGCGCTCGAAGGATAGGATGCTCGATTTTGGACGAGCAGCTTCTGACGGGCAGAATGCCGATCGCTCAGTCCTGGATTCTGCCTGTTTTTAAGAAGGCAGTACGGTCGCAATTAGTCGCCTTTGTCACTAGCAAATTATGCCTCGTAAACGAAAAAATAGAACTTTTGAGGGAGATAGCGCCCTAGATCGATCTTTTATCTAGCGTTTTTGACTATTGAAAAACCCTGTGTTTGTATTATCAAGAAATGAGAACGCGAATCCCGCACCCTTGCAATCCGGGAAACGGGCAGAATCCAGGACCGAGCGGCCGGCATTCTGCTCGTCTTTCTGCCAGCGCGCTACTTCCGCGCGCGTAGCGGCCCGTCCAAAATCAAGCACCCGTGGTTTATTGGGTACAATATAAGCAGATTATGTTGTCGATACTTTTTACATCCCATCGCTGAAATTCGCGAAAAATCGAAATTTAACCATTTTTTTCGTCGTGATACTGCGGTTACAGCCACATTCATTCAACAAGAAATTAAATTTATTTTTTATTCATATAATTTTTAATCAACAGCATATATTTAATCGCATATTTCTTTTATTTGAAACGTATCTTTTAAGGTAATTTAACAAATAATGCATAATAATATATTGAATATACTATGATAAATAATATATGTATATACTTTTAGCTGGAATTTTAGTGATTATTCCAAATTACACTGGCGACTGCCTTAATTTTGGCATTGCAGTCGAAAAAGCAAGACAAAATGGTGTGAAGGTAAGGTGAGGACAATCTGTAAATTGTTGAAAAATAGAAGCAAATCACAATTTTTCAAATTATAAAACTCAAAACTTCATCTGTAAGCCATTGAAAAGTTTAAGGATTTCTGCATGAATACAACAATTTGTCTTTTTCTTTGAAGATATAAACAAAAGGAATTATATCTTCATTATTTCTGTAATCATTTCTGAATTTCTGTATGACGATACTTCCAAACAATTTGATCGATCTCGTTCATGATCGAAATATTAGGTGAGAGGGATCATTGTAAATGATGACTGTAGTATACCGATCAAGGAGCAAGGAGTAGCCGGTCAACGTGGACTAACTGGATTATTATTCGTCATAAAAATAGCAGGTGCACTGGCTGAGAAAGGATTACCTCTGGAAAAAATTTATGACGTTGCACAAAACGTTTTGAAAAACATGGCTACATATGCAGTTGGATTGACCGCGTGTGCTATACCTGGTTGGTATTCAATGCAAATGTTTCTGAATATGTAAACAGTCCCACTAATTTTATCCTCAAAACAAAATCATAGGAATGCACTGACTATCAGAGTGCTGTGACTGCGCTCAGTCAACAAAAATGTTACTACATTCTTTCTTTGCTACAATGTCCCCGCGTTTTATGCGCAGAATAAATGTTTTAATTATTATATAGTTATTAATATGATACATGATTAAGAAAAGAAACCGAAAAAAAACAGATTTTTACTTTGCGTCTTCTATCGTTACGAATACATACATGAAATATTATTATATCCTATATGCAGTGAACCGGATTAATATTCGGACGCTCTAAAAAAGACGATAACTTTTTTTAATATTGTACTATACGATTTGAACTTTTTTAGGAAGCTATAGAGCAATTAGTTTACTACAGGATGTGAAAAGAAATTTTTTCAAAAATTGAAATTGATCGGAATTGTAGAAAAAATACTAAAAGTTGCATTTTACAACTTTTTTATGTGGGCCTATATCAAAAAATTAAAAAATACGTTTTCTAGATCTGTGTCAATTAAGCATATTCTGAAAATTTCGACAAAATCTGTCGACGTTGCAATGAGCTACAAACGTTTAACGATAATAAAAATTGCAGATTATGTATCACGATTTTCGGCCTCTAACTGCAATAAATTTAAGGCTTCTTACATTTTTCAATGCCTGTCGTTTTTTCCCGCAACAACCGATTTCGATGAAACTTTCACGGTGCATATAATTCACACAGATCTACAAAACGTATTTTTTAAATTTTCAATATAGGCCCACACACACATAAAAAAGTTGTGAAATGCAAGTTTTAGTATTTTTTCTACAATTCCGATCAATTGCAATTTTTGAAAAAATTTCTTTTTACATCCTGTAGTAAACTAATTGCTCTAGCTTCCCAGAAAAGTTCAAATCGTATAGTACAATATTAAAAAGTTATCGTCTTTTTTAGAGCGTCCGAATATTAATCCGGTTCACTGTAAATATTTATATATAGATATAGATGCATGAAAATCCTCGCAATTCGTTGTAATTGTTAATACATGTACGAAATATTTCCATGAGCGTTAATAAATCAGTTAAATTAAAATTAACATTAATTATATGTACATTTATATACAGGTCTACCTCCAATGTTTAATCTCGCCGAAGATGAAATAGAATGTGGAATGGGAGTTCATGGGGAAGCTGGATATGAAAAAAAGAAATTACGATCATGCAGTGACGTGATCTCGCTCATGTTGAAACATTTATGCGATTCATTGTCCTTAGTTAGTGGAGATACCGTTGCAGCGATTATTAATAATTTTGGAGCATTGAGTCAGCTGGAACAAGGGATTGTCGTTCATGATTTGGTGAACCAGCTCGGTAAGTGCGATAGATAGACTGCGGATCAGTATGCATTTATATGGATTCTAAAAATTTTCAAAAAATTCTAGAATATAAAATTCCACAGAATTTAGTACGATTTTTATTTGAGAACTACAAAGTCTAGTATGTATCACTGAAAATAAGATTTTACGCGATTCCACTTTCTTAAAATTTGTCTAGAAAAATTGAAAATTGCATGAACATCCGCAGTCTAGTGATAGATAATACTTCTTACTTACAATTAGAGTTACGCATGCGCACACACATATTAATAAATTTATTTCAATTTCTGTTATAAAACAGTAACAATTATCATAGGTTTATAATAAATAGTAATAAAGATGAATAAGTCATAAATAGACAGCGGATCTTTATGCAAAATAAAAATTTTCCACCGGAATTGCAACAAACTGGAGTAAAATAGAAATTTATTTTCTTTTTTAATATGGTTAACAGGTTGAAAATAATATAACAGTATTTTTAAACTCTGCCAATGTGTTGACTGTTTCAAATTACACCTACTCATTTTTGTTATAAATGCATAAAATCCGTTGTGTAGTAATAAACCAATATCATACAATAAATAGCAATAAATCATCATGAGAGATTAGAAGAAGTTGTGCCTCTTTATTGATAAATTTTGATATGCAAAATATTCTTCAAAGAAAATTATTATTTTCCGAAGAATACAGTGTATACTATATGTATACATATACAATACTTATTATTCTCTTCAAGAGGAATAAGAATTCTGAAATTTTTTTCGCAGGGAATTTGAACATCCATGTTGAGCGTATATATTCAGGCGTCTTAATGACTTCATTAAACAGTGCTGGAATCCATATTACTCTTCTCAAAATACCAGAACATTATATAGATACATTTATCGGTTGTCTGGATAGTCCTACCAATGCGCCAAAATGGCCAGGCTGTGCTTATAGCGTCCGTTTGAAGGCTAAACAAAGAGCCACACAGGATAAAGTAACCAGAAGTAATATAAAGCAAGTAGGAATAGAAATTGATGCAAGCATGCGGTTATTATTTGAAAGCTGTTTAACAAGAGCCTGCCATCAGTTAATTGAGAAGGAAACTGTTATCAACAATCTGGATAGAGGATGTGGCGACGGCGATTGTGGTTCAACGCTTAAAAGACTTGCTAGTGGTACGTAATTAAGTAAATTTTCCATTTTAATATTCAATGTTTTCCCCACTTTAATCTACCAGATATATTATACACTCGAGGAAGAGGTAAATCGAAAGTATTAAATTATGTTTCAAGTTAAACTTTTTTAAAAAAAATAATTTCTAGATATACATATACATATACGATACATACATACACGATATACACCATAAAGCATATTATGTATATGCTTGAAATATGTATGTATATAATTATTGGGTCTCGAGAGATTATTACAGATACAGATGAAAAAGTTGAAACAAAGTCGTGACCTTCACTTTTTTTTCACAATTTCAACCAATGGTAATTCTGAATTAATTTTTTGTATATAAATATATTACCTATTAATTGAAGTAATCGTTCTAACACCTGAAAAAAAGCTCAAGTCGTTTGGTCCAATTTTTAAAAAGTTATTAGTTTTTATAGGGTGTCCGCTTAATTTAGCCCCCTACTGGACATACTCGATTGTTTTTATAAATTTAAAACACACAAAATATGATATCCAAATCTTTCCTCAACTGAAACAGTTCACTGGACACCGAGTAAAATTAAAATCAATATATGATAATGAAATTTTTTCCCAATTTTCTTTTTTCTGATCGTTTCTCTTCAGATATTTTGCAAAGGCTCGAGAGTCTTTCTATATCACACCCATCGTCATTTTTCTCCGAGTTGGCACATATAGCTGAAGAACAAATGGGTGGAACGTCTGGAGCATTGTATTGTTTATTATTTACCAGTTTTGCGACAGATCTGGCATCGGCTCAAGAAAAAGAAGGCTGGCCATTAATTTCGGCCAGGGCACTTCGCAATGGATTGTGTTGTTTGATAAAATATGGTAAAGCGAAGCCAGGAGATAGATCTATGGTATGCAATATTCATAAAATATATATTTCTATAATAGATATAACAACTTAACAACTTTACTTGATAGGCATACTAAAATACGAAAATGCCATTTTTTTGCCTCGAGTTCTCTATTAGTTATACCATACGTACAAAAATTCTGACAAAGTTCTGGTACATTTCAACAATATTAATTAAACAATCATTAATTGCCAATCCAAGCTGCGAAAACCGCAAATTTTTAAGAATGCTAGATTTATAATAGTCCTATTATAACAGCTACTCTAAGATTGTTTCAGATTTAAATTCGCTACAAATTAGAATACGATTTTTCAGCGTCTTTAGTTTACAATTTGAAGTTTCAAATTTATACGTAATTAGAACGTATTTTCGATATATCATACGATCTTGATAGCTTTTATACATGTCCATAAATATGTCAATTTGCGTTATAATCATTGCAATTTTGAGAAGAAAAATAATCTTTTTCCTTTGAAAAGTAGTATTACGTTAAACATTTGTTGATCTTTTAGGTTGACGTGATCAATGCAGTATGTGAAGCTTGTGAGAAAACATTGAATAATAAAACAAGTTATATTTGCGATGCAGTAACGACTGCTGCTTGGCAAGCATGCGAAGCAACAAAGAAAATGGCACCGAGGTTGGTATATCTACTAAACGAGTTCGACATTTAAATTAAAATTGAATATTTATTATATATTTATTATTATTATTGTTAATATAGATATTATTACTTGAAATAACTATGAATAAAATGAATGTTGTAATTAATTTTACGAATTTAACAAATAAATATTTTTCTACTTTGTATTGCCATTTCATTGCCATTTCATGTTTAAACAGAATTTACCATAGGAATAAACTTCGCAAATAAAAACAAAATAAATAGAATAATCAAATATAATCTGTTACAGAGTAGGACGAGCTAGTTACGTAAAACAATCCCAATACCTACAAAATGAAGATGCCGGTGCACATGGAGTTGCCACGTGGATTAGTGCTGTTGCAGGATTAGTTCAATATGTTTAAGTCTAATATTACGTGTAAACAATTACTGACGCAATTGTCAAATTTGTTTAATAAATGTAAAATTTACTTATATGTTTTCTTATTGTTACCCGTCCCTCATTTTTGCAACTTAAGGCGGTAGACTCGTTTCCAGGATTGCAAGGGTGGGGGTTCACGTTCTCATTTCTCGATAATACAAAAATGCGGTTTTTCAGTAGTCAAAAACACTAGATAAAAGATTGATCTAGGGCGCTATCGCCCTCAAAAGTCCGATTTTTTCGTTTACGAGGCGTAATTTGCATTATTCGGCAGCATGTAGCTATGAAAATAGACCCTGATAGCCAAATGTACGCCACCTGGAGTTCCGAAAACGATCGCAGTGGGTCAGAATCTGGAACAGAAGGCAGCTTCTGCAGTCCAGCTGGAAGGCAACTCTGTCCTGGATTCCGCTTCCCCGCAAGATGGCAGCACGGTCGCACTGATTAATGCGGCGAATGATCGTTGAGAAGGTTGGATGGTTGAATGAGAAAATTACATTAAGCACAATTATAATACAATATAATATAATACTAGGTCTTAAAGTGAAGCGTCGTTAAATCGAACTGCATTGCTCAATATATACATATACTCAATCTAATACCACCAAGTTGAGCTTAAAAAAAAAAAAAAAAGCCCCTAATGGAGGTTATATGTATACTGATACCTTAGTACAATGGAGGAGAACGAGATACAAAGTAATATGTATATATGCGTCGTTAAAACGAAAAACAGAAGGTAGGAAACACTGGAAGTGAACTTGCAACTCCTAAAAAAACAAAGAAAATCCACTAACACACTCTGATAATAACAAAATAGAGATGGATTCTGCCAATAATCATACGGATGAAAATACGCCATCAGTAAGACTATACCCCGTCATTCACAAGAGAACGACGGTGTTGCCCTGTATAACGGCATTCGCCCCTCCACGCAGACTCCACGAGCTGCCTTCCATCTGGCCGGAAGAAGCTGCCGGCCAGACGCTGTGACGGCAGACTCTATGCTGCTGGGATCGTTTTTGGAGGCGCCAGCGGCGGGCCAGCTACACTCCTTCCAGATTCCCTCCACCCATGGCTCCGAACAGCCTCAAGCGGGGGTCTGGAACGATACTGTCCTCAACGTGCACTCCAGGCTCTGCTCTCTTCCTGCTGTGAGCAGACTTGGCTATCAGGATATGAAAATAGACGCTCGAAGCTGCTCGGGCAGAATGAAGGCAGCCCTGATAGCCAAGTCTGCTCAAAGCAAGAAGAGAGCAGAGCCTGCCTCTTCTCCAGAGGGAATCTGGAAGGAGTATAGCTGGCCCGCCACTAGCGCCTCCAAAAACAATCCCAGCAGCACAGAGTCTGCCGTCACAGCATCTGGCCGGCAGCTTTTTCCGGCCAGATAGAAGGCAGCTCGTGGAGTCTGCGATGGAGCGGCAGATGCCGTTATACAGGGCAGCACCGTCGGCGAGGTTATGTCAGTATGTCGGTGAAATGAATTTCTACATATCGTACAAATATAAGGCAGTTATATGCCTTATATCAAAAAATGTGGTGTCGAATCGATCCCGAAACTGGGATACGTATTACGACTAGGTGAACGGCGAATGAGTGTAAGATCAAACTCCGGAGAACACGTTTCTTTATTTGCTAGTTTGTAAGACTCGGCTTACTGTCTCCAAGTCAGACTCGGCTGTACTTGGTGTTGCCTGTGAATCGGTAGTCGAAACAGTTCTGTCTTGTTATGATCGCGTAGAAAATTCCGTAGGGATTTACGACGGAACATGCCGCCCCCCTTGAACGGACACGTTCAATGACTCCCACTAAAATCATTGGATGAGGTTAACATAAATCGGTACGGTTTGTTTAAATCTGAAGGCTAGTAATAATATATAATACAGCTGCCCTGTATAACGACATTCGCCGCATTAATCAGTGCGACCGTGCTGCCATCTTGCGGGGAAGCGGAATCCAGGACAGAATTGCCTTCCAGCTGGACTGCAGAAGCTGCCTTCCACGTGGCCTTCATCCAGATGGTTCCAGATTCTGGCCCATTGCGTTCGTTTTCGGAACTCCAGATGGAGTACATTTAGCTATCAGGGAGAATTCAGAGCCGAGCTGCTTTCGTTCTGTCCGAGCAACTTCTGCCAGGCAGATGCCTGGTCTTTCTGCCAGCAGAAAGCGCTACTTATGCGCGCACAGGTGCCCGTAAAAAGTCGAGCATTTTGCTTACTTCTGCCGGGCAGACGTTGCCAGCAGAGTACCATGTAGCTGCGTCAACAGAAGTATCGCTTTATGCTGGCAGGGTATGCTGCCCGGCAGAATCGAGCAGATTCCGAGCATCCTATGCTTCGAGCATCTTCGAGCGTCGTTCTGACAGGATAATGCTCGCCAGGCTGTGCTCGATATCTGCTCGAGGCAGGCCTGGCTGAGTGGGAGGTTGGTTCTTATTTTCGACTTTTGAATTTCTTTCATGGCACCCCCCAGAGTTGTTCCAAATAATTAAAAAAAAATCTGTGCAAAGTTTGAGCTCGATCGGGTAACGGAAAACGTGCCCCAAGACAATTAAATATTAAAATAATTAATTTAATGCTCATAAAATCGTTCTCCTAGAATATCTTCTAAACTATTTACCGTGTCGAAAAATATGTTAAACAAAACCTGTAGATCTGGACAGGCTGCGTCTTTTATGTCGTATTACTTCTTTCGTAAAATACACGGTTTTCGAAAAAATTGATAAAAAAGTCGGACCAAAATCCACAAATTTTTTCTGAAATTTGAAAATTGAAGTGTGGTTTCATTATCTTTTATCAATACATATTAGCGAAAATTGTGTATTTTTTTTAAATTGCGGAACTTTTTTTTTTAATTGCAGTTATTTTGCCGGAGATTCTATACATATACATATATACTTTTTTTTAAGTCTTAAAAATTTTTGAGTTCTACTTTCTCAAGGGTCAAGGTCTTACAAAGAGAAAAATCCTCTAAAATGAACCGTTAACTATATAAATATGTGCAAATCCGTGGGACGTGTCTCTGAATCGGCCGGGCGAGACAAGCAATGCGATAACACGTGTGATGTCGTCAATCAAACCCAGCGCCATCCTAGGGAATATGAACTATGATTGTAAGATGCATCACCGCGCATATTCGAATATCAGAATAAACCGAACACCGTTTAATTGTAATCTCGCAGATGCGTAGTTAGAAATATCGCGACTACCAGTTAGAAGGTTACTCGAGTAAGGAAAACAGGTAAAAAGAGGAATAAACCAGCGGAAAACACTCAAAAAGGGATTAGGCCCCTTTTCCGAGGACAGCGAAGGACGATAGACCCGAGGACAACTCTCCAAGGACATCATAAATTCATCATAAAGTCATAAATCCTGGCCCCAAACAATGGGCCTTGCTACGAGAAATCTGACAGTTTGCAAAGCAAGCGCGCGCCAATCAGCGAAGCGTCTTCACCCAGCGACACGAGGAGCACTCTCCAAGGTCCGGCTCCCAAACTGTTATAAAAACTCGTCCAAAATGAATAAACGGCAGAATATTCTGTCTTTTCAAGACAAACGCAGGAAGCCTCCCTTTCCAATTAAGTACCTCAAGTTCTGAAGCTCATCCCAGCAAGATGGAACAATGTGGTTCCAACACTCAGGATGGCCGAATTCCCGGCATAAAGGCAAAGAATACTGATGAGTCAAACAACGTCATCGTTCCTGACTTCATCATGAGCAAGCAGACAGAAGCCTCAAAGAGGCAACGAACTGACAACATGGTCAGCCCAAACGCAAATATTCCGACGGCAAACAGGTTTGAAGTTTTTTCATCTGATGCCTTCAAATCATTTGCAAACTCCTCGGAGTTAAGCTCATCCGACTCTACTCCAAATCTCATTTCAAATAAACACTCCAGTTATTAAACCAGTCAACTCTGAAGTAGTGGTGCGGCCACCACCCATATACATTCGTATTTCTGAAAAAGAAGTTGTTAAATTCAGTAATGAGTTGGAATCCGAAATTGGAAAAAACTTCTATCTCAAATTCCTGGGAAACCAGATCAGAGTTCACTTCAGTGAAGTAAAATTCTTCTCTGAAGCCAAATTGGCCTTCCAGAAAGCAGGCTTAAAATTTCATACTTTTGCCCTCTCCACTGAAAAGCCACTTACGGCAGTTCTAAAAGGGCTTCCCTTATTAGATACTGATCTGATTGCTTTCGAGCTACAGCTACACAAATTGAATCCTCTGAGTGTCGTGTCGTTTAAACCGTCTCCAAACAGCACTCTATACAAAGTTACCTTTCCGGTACAAAATTGTCTCAAATAAAAACGGTCAGTTTTATTTGTCATTGCTGTGTTTACTGGGAGCGATTCCTAAAAACTAAGAATTACACCCAATGCTATAGGTGTCAGGCCTTCGGCCCCGCTAGTGCCAACTGCTTCAAATCCCCTAGGTGTGTCAAATGCGGCATGGAACACCTAACCAAAGACTGCACCAAAGTAGAAGATACTCCCGCTAAATGTGCTAATTGCAATGGCACCCATACTGCCAATTACTCTCAATGTCCCAGTTTACTGACTTACGTAAACAAGAAACTCAATCCGCGTGTCCCTCGCACATCATTGAACCACCGTTCTCAAGCTCCCCAGAGCACCACTGCTCGTCAAGCTGCCCCGACGATGGGCGATAGACTGTTTAGTGAAGTGGTTAGGGGGCAATCTCCTCAAACTTCAAATGCAAATTCTGCTCCACTTGATTCTTCGGAAACAAGCGAATTTTTTAAGGAAGCCATTCTATTTATAAAGAAGGCTATGCCCATTGTAAAGGCAATCCGCCCCAAACTTGCTTCTTGTACTTCAATGTTTGATAAACTAGAAGTTATATTTGATGCTGCTCAGCAATTATTTACGTAAACAGAACTCTCCCCGAAGCTACCTGGGACTATCATGTCGTGGAACGCTCGTTCCCTACCTTCAAAAATAACTGAACTTGAACTTTACATGACTTCCAATAACATACTGATTGCGATGATCCAAGAGACTTGGTTAACTTCTTCCATCGATCTCTCCCTCCCTAATTATAATATAATTAGAAGGGATAGGGACAGTGGCAAGCCAGGAGGTGGAGTGGCTATCCTAGTCCACAAAAACCTGCGTTACTACCCTTTCAAACTCAAATTCACTAATAACCTTGAAGCGGTAGCCATTAAGCTTGCATCTTCCAATTTGATAGTGATCTCAGCTTACTGCCCCGATCAAAACCTTGATCTCCGGGCTCTAGATTCTATCACGGAATTTAGCCACCTATTCATCGTAGGAGCAGATCTAAATGCCAAACATTCCTCCTGGAATAACAGAGGTAATAATACCAACGGTAGAGTTCTCGACAACCATACCTCTACAAATCGGTACTCACTGATTGTACCACCAAACCACACCTTTTTTCGAACGAATTGCTTCCCATCCACAATTGATTTCTTTCTGACTAACACTTTCGCCAATCTTCAATGCGAGGTATCTGGAGACTTGTCCTCCGATCATCGTCCGATCCTCCTTCTGCCAGAAATCAAACATTTCTTTGCCACCTCCTCCCCAATTACCAACTGGGAAACTTATCAAGATCATGCCACAAAAATCACGATCACCCCAAATATCGACTCTGCCGATGACATTGACCTCAAGGTCTCACAATTCCAACGCTTCTTGAAAACTTGTTTCTACAAGGCCACATCGTTCGTCAACACCCCTGACAAATTCATCGTCTCCGATGAAAAGCTTAAATTCATGATACGGCTGAGAAACACTGCCAGAAGGAGATGGCAGCGCACTGGTAACCTGATATCTCTCAATTATTACAAACACCTAAACAAATCCATTCAAGGCAGGGTCAAATTACTCAAATTTGAATACGTACAAGATCAGATCAGAAATGCAAAGAACACCCACACCTTCTGGCCTGTCTACCGCAAGATCATGAAAAAACCTACATCCATCCCGCCGCTTGTCGACAATTCTGGAAACTTTCATGATTCAAGCTCAAAAAAGGCTCAGCTATTGGCTGACCAATTTGGCGGCGTCTTTGACGAGGCATACAAGTCCAAATCCCAGCTTCAAGTCCAGATTAATCAAAAAGTTAGCAGCTTTCACTCGAAAGAGCATTTCTCCCCATCCTCCTGTTCAGACATCATTGAGCTCCTCTCGCTAGGGTGTATAAGGGATGCGGCTGATGGCCTAAAACCCAGAAAAGCCTGTGGCTGGGACGGTTTCTCCCCCAACCTTATTAAAAAGGCGCCTTGTACAATTATTTTACATTTTCAAAGCTTGTTTTCGATTGGCCTACTTCCCTAAAGCTTGGAAGACTGCCAAGGTCATCCCGATCCTCAAGCCGGGAAAAAACCGCAAGTTCCCTTCTCTATACTGGGCGAACTCTTTGAGAGGATCATATATAATCTTCTCAAAACTCACATTACGGATAACAATATTCTTATCAACTCCCAGTTCGGCTTCCGAAATTGTCACTCGACAATTCACCAACGGATCCGTACAGTCCAATTTCATACCCACCACATCAGGAGATACTCTGGAATGGTCCTGCTGAACCTAAATAAAGCCTTTGATTCCGTCTGGCATAATGGGCTTATTGCCAAATTGATCGACCTCAATTTTCACCCCAGACTGATCAAACTCATTCATTTCTATCTGGAAGATCGCTCCTTCTTCGTTCAAGTTGGTCAAAATAAATCTGAGTCCATCCTCATCAAGGCTGGCGTGCCACAGAGAGCGGTGCTAGCCCCTCTTCTTTTCATCATTTTTATTAATGATCTGCCTCACTCATCTAACACCTCATTAGCTCTTTTTGCCGATGACACGGCTATATTGGCGGCTTCTCTGAGTCACCTCCGCCTGGTTGAAATCCTTCAAGAACATCTTGACACCATTAGCAAATTTCTCTCTGACTGGAAGTTAAAACTCAACGGCTCTAAAACTCAAGCCATTATCTTCACTAGAAGATGGAAACATCTTAAAAAAGGTCTTCCCAGCCTAATGGTCAACAACGAACCTATTCAATGGTCCAACCAGGTCAGATATCTGGGAGTTATCCCTGATGCCAAAATGAGGTGGGGACCTGCCATCCTCGATAGAAGAAAAAAGGCTACGGCTGCTCTAGCAGCATCCATTGTTCTAATTGGACACAAGTCTAAATTAAAAACTCATCTCAAAATTCTCATATTCAGAACCTGCATCCGCACGGTCATGTCGTACGGAGTTCATCTCTGGCACATTGCTGCAAAGTCTCATCTAGCTACCCAGCAAAGATTACAAAACCATCAAGACGATTCTAAACCTGCCTTCGGACCACCCCACTGTGAAGATCCATTTACTTTCTGATCTCCCTATGCTTGACAAAGTATTCAGAGAACTAGTTGAAAACTACAAGCCAGAAGATCATAGGAACCCGCTAGTATGTGCCACCGCACTCTACACGAGGGAGCTGCTGCCCTACACCCCCAGGGTTCGCTTTCCCCTGGACCTGCCTCCTCCTGAGGCACCACCGGCTGCGGCCTCCAACGTGGGACTTTCGCCGGGCCCCACCCCGTGTGGGAGGGTTTCTCCAGCTGCTCGACCAGCTCGACGACCTCTAAGGTTCACCAACCAACTATTCTGTCTTTTTCAAGACATACGCAGGAAGCCTCCCTTTCCAATTCTTCCCCCCCTCCTCCCACTGTACACCGTATTACTTTCATTTATTGCACGTGTGCAAAGACCTTCTTCGCAAGTTTTTTGAAATTTTTCTTGCCCCTCTACTGCCATGATGACTCTAGTCAATACTAAACCCTCCATACAGTTACCCCCCTCATGTTTAAAAAGTAGAGATCGCTAGATCTAGGAATCTTTCATTACACTCCCATGTTCAAATTTCAGGCTAGTCCTGTTTAAAAAAAAAATAAATAAACGGCCTGACGTTACCTTCTTTGCCGTTTGAATCCTCGCCGCGAAATATCAATAATGTAGGAGCTCGTGCCATCTAGAAGCAAGTCCCGCGACTATTTAACTAGATAGGAACATCACACTGCATCACACGCGTTGGTCGGCGCGGCGACCCTGCCCGGAAAGTTCCTCCGGTTCCTCATTCTGGCATCACTGCTTCGAAGCCAATTGGTGTTTGATAGTTTGGTTAGTTTGTTTCTATAGCAGTGGGAGGCATGTAAATGCTGCAATTGCTTCATAACGTAATTAGGGAAAGAAATTGTTGCATCACAAAGTTGTTATTTTCAAGTGTTTCTTCTTTTATTAATTGAATTTTTATGTTTACATAAAGACGCAGTATGGAACGATCAAATATGGATGAAAGTTTATTAAAAGAAATCCAATATTTGACACGTAAGTTTTGAATTCTGAATAACTTCTCCGGTATTATACACAATGAAATAAAAAAAACGTCTCTCACATGTCCGAAGTGTGTCCACACAAAAAACGTTATATACACTTAAATGTTCATGACATTTATTACGATAAACTTTCAAAACTATGTACAATAATTGAAAGCGTTACAGCTTCTAACAAATAATACACTGATATATAGCTAAATATTCTTGCGTCAACATACATTTTACATACGCAACAAATAATTCGTTCGTAGCAGTAATTTAAGAAAACGTTATGTCGTACATTATTTATTTTATCCATAACAATCTTCAATAAGCAATGTACAAGTTTCATTGTTTCCAAATCTCTTATACAATTTATAAACCTAATTTTATTTTCTTCCTTTCTTTAAAAAACTAGTTGAAAAATAGTTTCCTTGTGTATCATAATTTTTCAATTTACTTGTATCAATCGCAACAATGAGATTCATACGAATCAATCCAGTTTTTAATTTTAAACTGTATAACCTTACTCTTACGAAGCTAAAAATGATTTCTTTGTTCTAATTAGATTTCTTTAGATTACTTTTCTATTCGCATATTTGTCTGAAATAATTATATTTGCTAATCGATGAAATATTATACCTATAGGTTTTTTAGGATTATTTATATGAGGAAAAAATATTCCAAAGAAAAAAAGTCACATAGTACAGAGGAAGGTCACAATAAAAAATGTGACAACTAAGTGTCAAAACAATTGCTTCTGCATTAACTATTTTATCCGAATTCCCACTTTATAATAAAATAATGTTATCTATTTCAGGTTTAATAGAACATCATAAGCAGAAATCGTTAGACAAATCTTGCTACACGAAAGAAAGTTTTCTGAATCAAAATGCGGGTGTTACAAAATCTGTTAAATGTGCAAATTTACTTCAGAAATCTGAAACACTTTCTAAAACTTACAGCGGTTCTTCGTATAATGAAATGACAACTACTAATGTATACATTAATCCAAATTTTAAACCGCAACATTCTTCTATACATATTAATCCAAGATTACAGGAGAAGTCTCTGGTGCACATTAATCCAAAAATGATGAAAAGTGTTATTAATTCTAATGAAAATGTTGGAAATAATTCTATACAAGCAACAACGAATATTAAAGATAACTTCTTGCACAAGCAAAACTCTATAAAGAAGTCTGTCTATGTAAATCCAAAATTAATAAAAAAATTATCTTCGTCGATGCAACCTAAACCAGTTGAACAGAAAGAAACAGTAACACCGACCATTAGCCAGCCAGTTTGTTCAAGATTAAAATTTATTAAAAATGTAAATTCTATAAAAACTATCAATAACCCCAGAAAAAGTAATTCTAATATTATACTCTTGTCTAAAAGAAAACTTATACGTGTAAAGCGAAGTTCAAAGAAGTCTTTAAATGCTTCCCAAATAGAAATTTCCAAAATGAAAAAATCATTAAATTTAGTAAAGACCGTTAAACCTTCTTCCAATAAACTTTTAAAAACCAAAACAATAAACACTTTGCAGCAATCGATTAGCAAAGATACAAGTTCTATAAAATCTCCAATTAAAATAAATAAATATAGAATAGATAGAACTATTCCAAAAACTATTAATATCAAAGACCATTTGAATCAAACTCAGAAAAAAGTCGTGTATGTATTTTATCTGATTACTATAACTTGATAACATTAAATTGTAGTTTAGAAATAACAATTTAATAATTGCAGAAATAAAAAAATGGAATTAATCACAATCGCCGGAATTGTCTACAAGTCCTCTAAAAACCAATTAGTACGGAAAAGTTATGGAGTAAAAAGTAAGTGATAACGTACTGACATCGTTTACTGTATAAAGATATATATATGTAGGTATATAGGAATTTGTTGTTTTACTACAGAAAAACATACGACAAATATAAAAAGTGATAAATTTATTGTGGCTACAAATGGGAAAAAATTGTGTAGGATAAAACCTTTAAAAGAAGCGTTAGGAAATACCAAAATGAAAGTACTTAATAAAGCTACTGGATCAAAACTTTCACCCAATTTATCTCAGAAGAGTAACTATAAAACTAATATTAGGTATGCAACGCTTTCTTAAAGCAAGAAATAATGTAGTAAATAATAATTAGACTGCGGATTTTATGCATTTACTGGAAAATTGTTTTTGTCAAATTTTGAAACAGCAAAGAGATTACACAAATTTGTGGAGAGAGAGAGAGATGTTGACATATTATTTGCAATTCTATACAATTTTTAAAGAAGATAGAAGATTTATATTTGGCTCATATTTCTTACAATCGAAGAAGAGAATTTTTATTTTATGTAAAGATCTGCAGTCTAATAGTAATGTATTCATTAAAATGAAACAAATAGCTACACAGTGCATCTTTATAATTAATCTTTGTAATTTTAAGTTTACTTTACCTGTTGCATTTCTACAAAATCTTGTAAGTCTTTCATATTATTATAATAAATCTGAACTTTGAATTATAGAAATAAAGTTAAACAGAGAAGTATACAAATACTACGTAACAAAATGCAGAAAAACAATCAACCTTGTTTAATATTCCAACGATTTGGATACTGTTCTAATCATGAGAAAGGAACTTGTCTAAAACGTCATGATAAAAAGCAAATTTCTCTTTGTAAAAAGTAAGTTTACCGTATGCTTTGTTGCAGTATATATAAAGAAATAATACTCAACTTAACTCTCAACAGTAAAATGTTTTCAGATTTCTCCAAGGAAATTGCTTACTAGATAAGTGCCCATTGTCTCATGATATAGGTCCTGAAAAAATGCCAACCTGTAAATATTTTTTAGAAGGTTGTTGTACGAGGGATGGATGTCCATATCGCCACATTAAAGTTTCTTCTAACACCCCAATCTGTAGAGAATTTTTGCAAGGATATTGTGCTAAAGGTCAAGAGGTAATATGGATATTTTTTTATATTACTACTTGTAAAATCTATACATGTGTCATATGTACAACAGTAAGAATCCTAAAATCCTAAATAAAAAATTACCACATGTGCATCGCTGATATAATATCCTCAACTATATTATTTTATTTTTAATTTCATTAGATTTTCTTTATCGATTAAAATGTAAAATTTCATATGATACTTTAAAAGTAACAATTTTTCAAACGAACTTAATATATGTACATATATATTTTAATCAACATTTAAGTTTCATAAGATATCCGTTTTGTATATATAAATTTAATTAGCTGTTTTATATAGAATAAAATAACATCTGAAAAGTTTCAACGAAACAAAAAAGTACCTCTATATACATATGTATTGATGCTATTATTTATCTATTTGTATCATATATTTATTTATATAATGTTAACAATATATTAAAAGCCTAATGTTAAATAAATTAGAAGTTTTTTCTCTTACAGTGCAAACAACGTCACGAAAATCTATGTCCAGAATTTGAGAAAATGGAGAAGTGCAGCAAAGGTAAGCATTGTCCTTACCCTCACAAATCACAAACATCCTTAACAAAACAGAATCATTTAAAACGAAAGTACAATGTGCGTAATGATCAAATAACGCGTCCAAAATTGAACGATATGTCCCCTTCCAATAATGAAAACAGGCTCAGATATTATGAACAAACAGACACAGTTGCTGATAAAAGTTTTAACAAAAAAAGAGATGGTCTTATTAAAAAATTAAAGCTTATGAAGGCTGTAGCTCAGACTGATAGTATAATAGAAATACTTGATGATACTGTAAATTTCGAGTCTACTCTTGAGAATTCTACATCAGAGGATGTTTCTGATACTAAAGTAATAAAACGACCGCCAATTGGCAATTTACCTGCCTACATACCTATTGATTAATGTAAACATTAATCCTATGTATAAAAATTTTTTTTTATATTTTTTCAGTCTTTCTCTGTAGTATACTTGTGTACTTTATTTATTTCTATTAACATATCACATTTAGAATCCGATCGTAAGTGAAATTTATATTTCATATCTGATATAAAATTACATTTTGTACTATACTGTATCTAGGTGTATACAAGAGACAAAAATTTATATTTTATAACATGTATATATACTTATGTATAAATGAAGAAAAGTGTATACTTGCTGAAATGAAAGTATTTTCTCTTTACACAGAGTGTCATTTTTTATGAATTCAAACCCAATACCATCTTCATTCCCGTTCCAAATTTCTGTAAAACTTTTTTACTATTCATATATATATTCCTGTCTATAAGTCACCGGATATTTGCCTATGTTTTGCAAAACATTAATTTAAACAAGGATACAAGTTTCCAGCTTGACTTTATTGTTTGTTTTGTTATATGTAGCTGTCAGATACGATAATATCTGAATGCAAAATTAAAAATATATATATGTATATACAATTTCAATAAATGTTCGAAAAAGGAGATTGAGAATTGTGGGATGAGTTAGATAGAATAAGAGAAGTGTACCAAAAATCAAAACTGGTATGCAGTGGATATATATTGATGAAAAAAATGTAAGATTGACATATTCTCTACATTAAAAACAACTTCTAATACTAAAAACTTTAATACTAAAAAAATCGTTCACATCCAAATTTTAATAATGAGTGTCCAGTGACTTATGGATGGAAGTGTACATGTCTATAATATGTATTAGTAGAGAATGAAAATTTAATCGTTCTCGGTTTTACGTTCCAAAACTAAAAGAAATTCCCATGTCGTGAACACTAATTAAATATTATATTTGCACAATACCTACGTATAATATTACAAATACTTTTATATATATTTCGAAACACATCATCCATATATAAGTTTCCAGTTGGAAGAATGATTATATGCCAACAATATTGGGCAATGTAATAACAATGAAATTGTATTTTCATTAACAGTGTTTGATACTTCGAGCCACTGTGTAAGCCACTTTTGCATACTCTCTATCGACATAGTTTCAGGATTAACACCTCTGAAAAAGAGTGCCTAAAACAATACATAATTTATGTATACAAGCGTACCTAATTGCGCAAGGTAAGCGCGCGTTTACGGAATGAGTTTATAATGTAAAATAAGATGAAAGTCAAGAATAATAATATCGTGGTTTCAGTTTTGTTTTCAAATTATAGATATCTAAAAAGTATCTAAGAAGATAGCGATCATCATGCAAAGGACAGAGATAAAGATACACTTCATGCACTACCATCAATATATTTTAATTGTTAATAATTTGTAAACAAAACCAAGATCGTAGTATTGTTATTCTTGATTTTTTTATCTTATTTTATAATGTTGATAATATAATTTATAAAGATATATGCAGTTAAGTATATATATTGTAAGTAAAAAGTATATTAAAAATGTAAATCATAATTTTAATATGCACACCCAACGTATCGCATCTTTTGATAATTTTGTAACACCTCCTTCTCTTTGTATGGCTTCGTCCATATGTTTAATAAGCATACCTCTTTCAATTAATTTTCTTTTCTTAAAAAGTCTCCAAGTAGATATGTCATGTATGATAAGCAATTCTTTCTAAAATATGATTCAGAATTGTTACATCACTTATGAAATTATAGAATTACCATAAATATAAGCATATCGTTCCGTAGCTCTATATAGAATTAATTAAAACTATAATATACGTATACATATCTATATATATATATATATATATAACATACTATATGCCTGCTTTTAAGTTTCTTTAATGCATATGGTCGATCAGCAAATAATTCAGAACAGGCAATAATATCATTTACATGCGGATGTGTGCCACTACCAAGGCACGCAATAACATCATTCCATTTCGCTTTCAATGATTTCTTTTTAATAGTACGGAGTTCTGCTTGCATACACCTAAACAATGGTCTATTATGTTTTAGTCGCCTTTTCTGATCTAACATCATAAACTT
The DNA here is from genome assembly GCA_028455795.1 of Lasioglossum marginatum. Lineage (NCBI taxonomy): Eukaryota > Metazoa > Arthropoda > Insecta > Hymenoptera > Halictidae > Lasioglossum > Lasioglossum marginatum. The sequence continues at coordinate 87,398 of CM052251.1, read as the reverse complement.
AAGTTTTTGTTCTTCGGTCCAGTAATGAGAAGTGAGAAGATATCTTGGAAAATAATATATTAGAGGAAATACTATATAATTTGTAAAAGGTACAGCGAGTATTAATAAAACGGGACACATTTTTCTTAAGTCTGCACCCATCGTATGAGATAATCTTAACTCCTCTGTTGTTAAACTTTTATTTGGCTTTTGTATCACAGTGATATATCTTTTAAATTCTGTTATAAAGTCTCCAGTGCCAACTCGAAACATGCGATACACCTGCATCGTTTGCGGAAAGTTCTTTTCCAATACACGATCATAATTTTTAATATAATCTATGTATCTATTAAACCAATATGTTTTCATATCGGACACTCTGCCTTTATCTTTGCTTTTCCATTTAATGTCAGCATGACATTGACGTATACAAAGCGATGTATACTGACTCCGATAAATAAATCTCTGACACAATAGTTTATACATTTTCACATCTGTGATTTTACCATATATAAATCGTGTGTGGTTATGTTTTAGTATTATCTATTTATTTTTTAGAGTAGATCTATTTAAATTAGAGTAGATTAAACAGAATTACTACTGATTTAATTAATACTTTATAACATAATTGTTATACTATTTTGAACATCTATTTATGTATTGTCACCATTATTTTTTTTAAGGTTAATAAACTAGATTACAGCAAAATACATTTACAAATATATTAAATTTAAATTTAATTTGTGAAGTTTTGTCTAGCAAGTAAAATAATCCATTACTCTTAAAAAATTGTTGATATAAATTACTGAGTATATACAATCACGCGACAAATGTGGTCCCAGAATTTGTACTAAGAATATTGTTGTACGATTTATATAGTAGGAACGTAAATAGGAATTTTATTGCACGATTGAATTTTCGTGTAAAAATTTTTGTTCGTTTCCATAGACATGGACTGCCATAGAGCATGGAATATAGAAGTGCGTATATATATAAAAACTGCGATAATATTTTTCAAAAATAAGTAAGCTGTATAATTTAATATTCTTATTATACACAACTTTATTTATAAATACCAGCTGTATAAATACTATTTAATACATTCGAGCGACAAAATTAATGTGTTCTAACATATATATATATTAAAAGAATATGCCAAAATTTAATTTTAGCTTGTATATAGTTGTATCCAATTTATTGTACAGTGTATATAATACATTTTTATATACAGTATAATCGTAAAAGTACATAAAGTCTCATCATTTCTTTTAATTTGGAAGAATAAATGTATGTACATACAAGGGAGAAATAACAAAACTTAAACCGTATAATTATGTTAGAACTAAAACCGTACTATGAACAAACAATAGAAGTTTATACAAAACAAAATATATGGTAAACTATTCTTGGCATGTAATACTGTATCATTGTTAAACTTCAGAACTAAAAACAATTGTTTATAATCATTATAATATACACATTCGATTAATTAGTGAAATCAAAATATCTTAATGCTGAATAAAATTGAAGGCACATTTAACAATGTTTTGTATAAATATAATATAAATTCTGTAAATACATTTGAAAACTATAGTTGTAATTAATATTATAGTACAGTATTATAATAAACTATATGTGTCCCTGCTAAGTATATAAAAGCTGATTATACACTTAGCTGTCGCACATTCAATAAGAAAAGTAATATTACCATAAGTAAAAGTACTTCAAATTTAATAATAACCTTGCTAATAATGATCTAGATTTCATGTCGAAATCGAACTTTTTAATGTAATTCGGATGTACGTCTACTTTACTTAAAAATGTATTAAAACTTTAAATCAATTTTCATATGCTTGTCATTTGTTAGTACAGAAAATACCGTAAATATAATCAGGCATCTACGTTCTATGCTTTAAACGCAAAAACGGTCAATGAAGATACCTTTTCATTATGTTAAAATTAGTTAGACAGATTAAATACAAAGGAAAGTGAAAAAAATTATCTTTGTTATAGAAGAAGAATTCTTTAATTTTATGGATGTAATATACTTTTAAAATACTCTTACGGATACGTATATATATACAGGGGGTGTCCCATGGTTTGAGGATCAAACTTTGTCAGTATATTCTGACACTAAATAAGAAAAAAATATTATGTAAACATAGGTCACATAGAGTTTTATTAAAAAGTTATAATAAAATTACGGATTTCAAGTAATATAGGAATAGTAACCGACCAATAGCTATTACTGGCGGAAATTACTTTCAATCTTAGGTGACACAGATGACCTAGGTGACATCTCAGATAGTAAACACAGCTTACATAAGTACACTGAACGTAAACATTGTTGATCTATTCGAGCCAATGCTCGCAGTAACAGCAAGTCGGTTACTATTCCTATATTACTTGAATTCCGTAATTTTGTTATAACTTTTTAATAAAGCTCTATGTGACCCATGTTTACATAACATTTTTTTCTTATTTAGTGCCATAGAATATACTGACAAAGTTTGTTGCTTAAACCCTGGGACACCTTGTATATAATTATATATATATATAGTATTTACTTGATATAAAAATATCTAAAAAAATTGTTAACCTTATGCGTATTTAGTAGGTTTCAGGTTAAAGTTTAAAAGTGTTGAAAATGGCACATATTTAAAAAACTAATCAATACTTTTAACATAAGTTACTGATATCAGCCTTTGAATCTGGGCTCAATGAGCTCCAATAAGTATTAATACACCTCTGCACTTTTACTTCAGAAATGGTGACATCATTAGCATTGCATATGTTGTCAATTTCATAGTGTTCCTGTACTAATTTGTCTATCCATTGATCCAAATTAGAATTGACATTATTTTCATCACCGGTACTATGTGCAGTTCGCTCGTGAAAATTTACAGAGTGTAATAAATGGGACCACTTTTTATTCATCTCTTCAGTAACATCATAACTATCACCCGATGCGTTATTTACTATTTTTGCTTTTTCTGGGTCAATCTTTTTATTTTTCCAATATCCCAATGGAGTTACCAAAAAATTCATTTTGGCCACGGACATGGAATCGGTAACTAAAAGTAAATTCCATGTACCTGCAACCAAGTGTTCACTGAACTGTGGTTTAACATACCCTGTCTGAAAATAAGTAAATAATACATTAATTATTTATAATGGAAACATTTTCACTAAAAAATTGTTGATTAAAAGAAATTGTATAATTACTAATGTCATTTCTTCAACTTGTATATAATTAATATCTGCTAATCGTCCATATGGATCCACCCAGAGTATTGATAAATTTTGCGGTGTAGTCATCCCGGAATCAAATTCATACAATAAAATTGGATATGAGTATGGTCCTATACTTCCGACTAAATTTCTAAATGTTTTTTCTTTTTGATCATAGTCAGTATTAACTGATAAACTTTGTATTTTTCCTAACCATTCTCTGCTAGTAGAAAAATTACGTCTTAAATAGACCAGAGCTTCTACTCTTTCCACATGTTTTTGTTGAGCTAATGACTGCTTTATTACAACATCTGCATGAATTAATATGCCAACATACTGATTTTGCTTAAAATAGGCAGTCGTTTCTAATAGATGAATTTCATCGTAGTTTATCTTCAGTTTCTTAAATACTAGTCTGGCTAAGGAATTTGAAATAGTTAATTGTGCATCATCAGTGAAAGGACTCAAATCTGCTGCATGATATAAATTTTGCCAGTATGCATCGTAGCCTTTAGCTGTAATGGTTTCATTTATTTTCTCAGGGTACAACCATTCGTCCACTCTGTCTATAATTCTTTGGTCGATAATAGACTCAAATTTCCGAGCAAAAAATAAGTTCCGGTCTATGGTATTTCGAATTCTGCTAAAATCTTCAAGTTTGAAATCATTTGGACTACAACCGCACCAATCGACTATCGCTTTATACTGGCATTTACATCCTAACTTTCTTTTCCAGTTCGTAACATGTAAATTATTATCTATATATGTATTGCAAAATCTGGAATTGCGTAAAACTGTATGAAAAAAGGACTCAGCAGGAAGTAAAGTGTATCTGAACACTTTTAATAAATCAGTCACTAATATATCTGGAGCTGGACTAGCGACATATTCCACAAAATCTCTGCTTAAAGCCACCCAATCGCTACCACCATCAATTTGAATACCTAAAAGAATAACAGTTAACTTTTATTAAAATTATGTTATATGAATAATTTTGGAAGCAGACAAAACGAAAAATTTACCATTAGGTAACTTTCTATCACCTATTCTCCACATATGAGTTTCACACTCTACAAAAGTTTTATCTAAACCTTGTTTAGTGATAAAACGTTGAACTTCTCTGCCGTGTGACTTCACAAAATTCATGCCTTTGTTTAAACTTAGAAACTGAACTAATTGTACATTACTTTTTATAGGAAAATCAGACTCTGAGAGATTCACAAGAAAATCCCAATGATGTTGATGTGCAAGCATTTGTTCTGCAGACTTCAAAAGAGTTGTTAAAAGACTTGCACCACCCCAAATGCTTGCATGTCGCAATCCTTCTCCTCTTGCTACTTTAATATTGTTTGTTTTACATGACTTTTCCACCTCTAACATTTCTCTATAGAGATAATCTTGTCGCTGGAAAATTACGTTAAACATTATAATGATACAGACACTTACTAAACTTGAAAGCAGAATTATCTAATTACCGCGTCAACATGAATATAAAATAAATGTGAAGGATGATAAAGAATATTAATGAGGCGTTTAACTTGCCGACTCGCTCTGCCGTTTACTGTTAGTAAATAAGCTATTCGAATAGGTTTTTCATTTTCACTTTCTATACTTGCATTTCTAGCTTCCCGTGCTTTAAATCCTATTAATAAAGAAGTAATATTTTATAGAGATTTATAATTTTTAAAAGTTATACGTTTTTTAACTTATTTGTTTGGATTCTTACTTTGAACTCCAGTCCAAAACACATTAATTGTTAAATATCCACCACAAGAATATTTGGGATTACCAGGACACTTCATATTACAACTAGAATCTGGTAATCGTTTTAATTGTGGTGGTTTGTCCATTCCACAGAAACATTCAACACTGAAATTAAACATTAATGAAACGCATATAAAAACATGTGAAAGTTGTATAATTTTAAGGGAATATATTTAGCTTTAATTTATCCCTTTTAGCTTGTTTCTCGCATGGTATTACAATGTAACTAAAATTCTTTAAATAGAATTGAAATTTATTTATTAATTAATACCAATAAGCCATTCTTAAAAATTATAAATATAGATTAGAATGTTAAAAACATTATAATTCTAATTGAAAGTCAACATGTTTCCCTTAAAATCATAAAATTATGATGAATAAACAGTATTCCTATTATTGGTAACTAAGTTATTGCAGGAGATCATTTTGATATACCTTATCCTTTAATTATCTCAAATTATGAAATCGTATTTTATGAATTACATGAGAGTATAAAGATGTGTTTTATGTATTTGAATTCCATCGAATCCATTTGGTATAAAAACAAGATTTATTGGTCTAAAAAGAATAAAATAAGAAAAATAAGTCAATTAAAAAAATATTTTCGACATATTATAAATATACATTCAAATATACAAATTTGATAGGTTAAATAACAATTAAAATATATTTATTATAAATTATGTAATCGTACTTGGATATGAAATCATTTTTGGAAAATATGTATAATGAAAGAGAGCCATAAGAACAACAATTTCATAATTGTAATATATAAAACTATTATTATTATTATGTTTCATGTGAAAACTATTGCATTAGAATTATATTTATTTACCTCAACAAAAAGAATTCTATAAATCTTATTTTTGTATGTCAATTAACGTTTTTTTAAAATTTCGTTTAACTTTTCGTTTAACCCTTTTACTGCCGACAGGACCCATATCAGCACCGACGAGGTATAAAGATAGACCTATCATCCAATGTATTTTTGCTGCTCACTTTTGGGGGGTCATGTAATCCCATTACCATTTTCGTTTCACCTATTTGCATGCAAATGAAGCGATCCAGCACGCAAAACGATTCAGCACAGAAATAGACTTATTTATTTATTTGTGACACAAAGATTCTGGCATAAACTTGTCTAAATTGCGTGAAATGAAAATGGTAATGGGATTACCTGGTCCCTGAAAAGTGGGCTGCAACATACATTGGACAATAGGTATCCTTATACCTAGTTGGTCCATACATCATTATTCGATACTAAAAGGGTTAATAATCTGTGATATCGAACATTAGTTGCAAATGATATGACTGATTACAATACAAGTAGAATTATACTTACGAATATTCAGTGCCAGCGTACGAATACCCTGATTGCAGACATAAGAAAGCACAACGATCTGGAGAATTGTTCCCTTTAAAAACATGATAATAACCAGAAAGTAGGCGTAATGCTTTATCGTCTTTGAAACATCCTAAACTGACAGGTTTCTCTACAAATCCTGGAGAGTGAGGGCATAGAGACTGTATTTTCTCTGGATATAATAACCCTTGTTGATTAAGGCACGTCACATTGACAATGCGCTGTTTGCATGTTTGACTTTGTGCACGTGTTATAGCACTCACAGCTTCTCTGCCATTGAACTCGCAAGATGGTATAAAGTTTAAAGATTTATGATCTAATTTAATTCTAGTAGTTTGGTTTCGCTGAGATTGCGGGACCTTATTCCCATTAATTTGCTTATCGGGTGGAAGTTTCAATTGACGTAAACCTTTTGGTAAGCCTTCGTCTTCTTCGGATTGAGATATATCATCCTGTGTAATATCATTAAAAACAATTAATATTTGTCCAATTATCAACAACATTTACAATGCAAACGATAAGAAAGTAACCGAGACTTACTTCTCCTGAATACAATCGACTAGATTTCCGATTTCGAATTTCCAGACCAAAAAATGTATGTGCTAAATAAATTTGTATACACAGTACAGTAATACCAAATAGAAAAAGTATTCGATACTTTCGTAAACAACTAGACGATCTACTTATCGAGTGATTCTTTGTTATAACCATTTTTATTGCTCTAATTCATGTCGAGTATGATCTTTGAATTTTACATAATTTCATAATTGTCATAACCAAAAACAAAGGCAATTTCTCATGAGAATTTGAAGGAACATGTTCTACTCGATGTTACACGTAATATATTACATTCACTGATGCATGATGTGTATGTATATTTTTTCTGTACAGATTTGATATAACAATATGTAATTCATATAATGAGTTAATGGAACGTGTAAGTTTGAGTTCATTACAATACTTTAAACTGGTACATCAATTTTCATTGCCATTGCCGATAGGTGTTAAAACATGTGTGTGTCACATGTTTAAGTGAACCAGAATAAATGGTTATCAAACTTCATAAAAATAATTATATGAGCAGTCATTATGTAAACGGATAACATTTATTGCTATGTAAGCACGTATCGTCTCTGGTGATCTCTGGTCAGTGCTTCGATTGAAACCAACTTTTTTCGCGCATGCGCGACGATTTCAGCCTCAGTAACGTAAGCTTCTCGGTAAAATGGGGTTCCTTGAGCACCCCGCAGGATGTTAAAAAATTATTAGTATATATGTTACGGTCAGTCTCTTGTTGTGGTCCACTCGTCCCGCCAATAACACCGGTAAACTCCCGCCAATATAACTGTCACACTGGCTACAGGGCCACAGCCGCCACAGGGCTCTGGCCGCTCTGCTACCCCATAGTAGATACGTTACTGTTTTCTCGCGCGTGCGCATAAAAAGTTGGTTTCAATCGAAGCATTGCTCTGGTAAGCACATATGCACATATATAGTATAAACCCAAAAGTCTCTATTCTATCACGAACAATGAGATGACACTATACATAGATGCACTTATTCACTTTACGCAAATCAAACAAGTTCACAGATACGTATGTGGCGTCTCAGCGACACGCTGTTTCTCCCGCGCACCGCCTTGGCACTTCCGGCGCCTCGAGAAGGAGGAAACAAATCTTACAGCCGCGACCACTCTTCTCTCTTCTCAGTCTTCTCTATTGGTTTAACTTGAAGACGCACCTTAACGGCGGCACCTTTGTTTCCACCTTTCTTTTTTATCGATTTTGCATTGCTATGTGATAGCGTTCTTTTTTATAATAATGTTATTATGTTTTCTGTTTTTCTGTTCTCTGATTCATTCTGTTTGTTCTGTTTCTTGTTATCGTTCAAACAACACCTGTTTTACTTTTCTTAATAAAATTTGAAATAGTTATTGTTTTGTAATTAAAGTTTGTTAGTTTATTTAAATATCCTTCTTATACAATTTTATTGGAACACGTAATCTCAAACTGGTGACCCCGACGTAATATTTTCTTTTATTATCCCTAACTGTTTCTTATAGTGTATCGAAATTATGCCGATCTCGCGTTCTCCGATTCTAGTAGCAAGTCTGACCTGGGTGTGAGCACTCTCTTATCCTCTCTGATAATATAATGAATCCTTTAACGTGAGTATATTATTCGCATTAAAAAATGTAAATACAATTATCTAATTTTTTCTAGAATTTTTTATAAAATGGTTTTAGAAATGTTAAGAATATTCAAAAACTAGGAGAACAAGAGTTACTGAGAGGCAGTAAATCATCATGGCACGATCAATACAGAGATAGTGCATGGATTTTTGTTGGTGGTTTACCATATGATTTGACAGAAGGTGACATTATAACCATCTTTTCACAGTAAGATTTAATTATTTTCTGAATTATCTAAAATATAGATATATTAATAATATAGATGAATTTAATCTAACAAATAGTAATTATATTAAATTCTCTTAGGTATGGAGAAGTAGTAAATATAAACTTAATTAGAGATAAAGACACAGGTAAACAAAAAGGATATGGATTCTTATGCTACGAGGACCAAAGAAGTACAGTTTTAGCTGTTGACAATTTTAATGGTACTAAGGTATGAGTATTCTCCATTACATATAATACATTGCTTAAATTAACACCTTGCTGATCAGCTATTTTGAACCAGAACTGTTCCATGTTGCCAACTATAATTTCTGCACTTGAATATGAAATAAAAATATTTAAATAAACTTCAATAAAATTCATTTGTGGTCTAATGTCAGATTCATTACTATCTTCTAATGAAGTATCATCTTCCAAATAACTATCGAGGTCGTTCAAAGAATTAAATAAAATGTGTGCATGTCATTCGTTCAAAAGTTCTTCACTGCCACAATGTATTCTTATTGTAATTTTTACCACATTAAAAGATAGATGGAAACGATCAGAAATATTGCATATTGCATCTCTGGAAATACTGACTGCATAATTAACCCCATGCCCTACAATATCGTGTCAGACTTGTGATGAAGATTCTGAACAGACTCTAATAAATATATATATATATACGGGGTGGGGCACTATAAATAGGTCACTTGAATAACTCGCTTGGTTTTGAAGATAGAAGAAAATGCCTCAGACCAAACTTACTTGATATCGAGCGCTCGTAATCTGATGTCATTAATTTTATTATAGGTGGAGACGTCAAGAAGATATAAAGGTCAACTCTGTTTTTTTAAATGGAACGGTATGGTTTTTTTATTTACATTCTGATAGTGTGTTTCAAGACGAATACAATGACCTATTATGAAGGTCACTCAAGGTCACGCAATGTCGACTGTAATAGAAGTGTCTCAAAGCATTCTTTGAATACTATGACGATTTACATGTAACAGGTTATTTACGTATTTACTGCTACTTCAAGTGTTCAAAATGACGACCTTGAACACGGTGACATAATCTAAAACGTTGCAATACTGATGATACTGCCTGACAAATTTCAGTTGTATCTATTACAGAGCAAGCTCTTTTTATACTTTTTCTTGCATATCAACTGTGGTTGTTGGTTTTTCGCGGTACACTTGTTCCTTCAATTTTCCCCACAAATAAAAATGTCAGGTCTGGGGAACGTGCTGGCCATTTATTACTTCCTGATCAACCAATCCAACGACCTTCAAATGTCCTGTTCAGTAATTCTGTAACATTTCGTGCTGAATGAGCAGGACATCCGTCTTGTTGGAACTACATGGACTGTCGCATGTCCAGTGAAATGTTCTCCAGCAATTCTGGCAAAACGTCTTTTAAGATTCTCTCGTATTTATGACCATTTAGCGTGCCATCAATGAAATATGGACCAATTATTTTATTATGAAGAAGGCGACAGATCAAGGTCTCTGCTTGTCCACTTCTCGTAGCCATCGTGGATTATCTATTGACTAGTAATGCATGTTGTGACAGTTAACTTGTCCGTGGTTTGTAAATGCCTCATCCGTAAACAAAATTTTATTCAAGAACATTTGATCATCTTGCAGTTTCCGTAGGCCCCATTCACAAAATTGTGAACGTTTTTGAAAATCATTTTCACTTAATTGTTGATGTAGTGAAATGTGGAATGGGTGAAATTTGTTAACTTTAAGTATTCGCAAAATACTTCGTCGACTGATGCCACTCTCGTGTTCAAGTTGTATCAACTTGTACCAACATGTGGATTTTGTATTACACTTGCTAAAATGTTTATCGTGTTTCCATCATCAGTTGCTTTTTTGGCTCGATTGCATTTTTTCTTATTCACATTTCCAGTTTCTCGAAACTTTTTTATAATGTTTGCAAAGATAGAAAGTGAAGGACTAATACGATCTGCAAATCTTTCACACGCGTACCGCTTTCCTCATAATTCTATGACATTCACCATAAATGATAACCATTTTCACTTTCTCTGCTATTGTGTAACGCATTCTTGAAAATTGAACACTCAGATTGAATATTACAAAGCCGTACTTTAGTCGGTAGTCAAACTACTAATAACATTTCTGGATACAGATAAGCATACAATGTGATTGTATGTTTATTTATGTTCTGTGACCCTTATCAATACTTACAAGAGCGGTATGTCAACAACCAGACAAGACACAAAAGTATTTGAAGAGTGCTTTCAGACAATTTATTTTCTATTGCAGTTGACATTGCGTGACCTTGAATGACCTTCATAATAGGTCATTGTATTCGTCTTGAAACACACTATCAGAATGTAAATAAAAAACCATACCGTTCCATTTAAAAAAACAGAGTTGACCTTCATATCTCCTTGATGTCTCCACCTATAAAAAAATTAATGACATCAGATTACGAGCGCTCGATATCAAGTAAGTTTGGTCTGCATTTTCTTCTATCTTCAAAACCAAGCGAGTTATTCAGGTGACCTATTTATAGTGTCCCACTCTGTATGTGTGTTATTAATTTCCTTTAAAGCAAGATGAAATTCTATTTTAGTTTCGTTAATGTATAGTTATTGGAGAACATGTAGGCATACCATAGATATAAATTTTCTCCTTTTTCAGGAAATTACGAACTACAAAGAAAGTTCTAATCACTGAAACCGTAAAATAAATCGTAGGGCAAGTGGTAAAATTGCATAAACTAAGATAAGTGTAAACGTGAGTTACTTGTAACTGTTTAAGAACGTTCGCAAATGGAAACATGAATATACTTGTGACCAGTCAGCAGGGTATTAAGAGACAATTCAATTGTAGCATTAATTATATTTATTATTATATTAATTATATTATATATTTCAGATTTTAGGAAGGACAATACGAGTTGATCATGTTGCAAATTATAAAGCACCAAAAGATTCAAAAAATATTGACGAAGAAACCAAACAATTAAGAAAAGAAGGTTGTGCTCCAAAAAATATTTAGCATTAAAGTTATACATGTGTTTTTATTATGTTCACAGTGTATTTTTATTATGTTCCTTACATTATAAAAAATCATTACATCAATAAAATAAAATATATATTACAGTCACATCCATAAATCTTCCATAAATATTTATACACAGATCCGATACAGAATGAGATACAGCAACGATTTCCCTCTTCCCTCTAACACTTTAGCTTCACGGTACTGCGACTTCTCAACAGACTATAGCATTTCGCCCACAACCGTCATCTGATAGACGATATTATCTTGGAACAAGGCATGTTATCTGAAGCTGAGTCTATAAGTAGGCTTATCAGAGAGAGGCCTTCTTTGGCACACAAATCTTTTGCGCACAACGAGATGGCGCACGGACAATTGTACACAGCTCGATTGCGCACACGGTTCTTTTGAACACAGCATTATTGCGCACACGGCAATATTGCACACTAGTGATGGGCACCATCGACTAAAACTATCGACTAAATCGATAGTAGCCAACTACTATTTTCAGTCGACTGATTTTTTAAACTATCGACTAAATTCAGTTAACTGAATCAGTCGCTTAAACTATCAAACTATTGATTGAATTTTAACCGCGGGAGTTTTGAATAGATTTTATAAGATTTACTATCAAATACATTCACTTAGCGATATCGAATAAGTTCAATAAGCATGTGTATGTAGCATAAATAACAATTATTATACTACAAATATTATACAATTATGTATATATTTAAGTACATATTAATGTACATAATAAGTATAACCATAAACTAATCATACAGCACAACTCACGATGGTAAACATCAACTTGAATTCTTTCTGTGCGCAATCCGTCATTTGTTGTGTGTACAATATTGCCGTGTGCAAAAGAATCGTGTGCGCAATAATGCTGTGTGCAAAAGAACCGTGTGCGCAATCGAGCTGTGTGCAAAAGAATTGTGCGCCATCTCGTTGTGCGCCATCGTACGTGTGCCAAAGAGCCATCCCCTATTGGACACATGCCAGTCGTCTATTTTTGTCTGCTCTTTTCTTCTTGGCCTAACTTGCACACACTGTAGCAAACTAGGATATTTTGTTTCAATTTCTTGGTACTAGATGGCAGTAATTATTTCTTGAGTTTTCATCATCTTCATACGAAATCTAAGGTCCTAATTTCTTTTCGCGTGTGGGAAGCGTAGTTGAAGGTATGTTAAGTTAGAGATTTTCAAATATTACTTTAATTTCATGATAGTTTCGATGAAGTTTCATTGATTTAGATGTAATAATTTTTTAAAATATATTTATAAATATTTTTAAGTGTTATACTGTTCTACTTTCGCGTGTAGAACGATATAGTAGAACGAAACTGAACGCATGGCACGTTGCAGTAACATGGTTTTACGCCGCTTTTTAATGAAGTTACATTAATAAAAGGAGAACGTTAATTCTTCTTTCAATATTATAATATCATATGTTTTATCTGGAAAAAGTCGATTTGGCCTTGTTATAAATATTAGGAACAAATAGGATTATATGTAGTATCCTAAGTAAATATAAAGTGCTGTTATTAATTATAATATACGTCAGTGTTTGTCTAGAGTACAATACATAGTACAAGATATGTAGATAAAAGTATTGATATATGTTTAATCTTATGAAATATATGATCATTGAAATCGATCAATATATTGTTTACTGGACATAAGACGTTATAAATATAAAGTGCATTTCTTTATACATAACAAATATATAAAGCCCAAACCCACATAGGTAGGTACATTTCACATTTCTGGAGTCTTTATTTCATATAGTAATCCATATGTCTATAAATTCAACTGTTTATACATACGTAACATATAAAATGTCAGATTTAAAAGATTTTCATATAAATTTTCTGTGTTTAACAGATAGGTATTTATAAAATAGCATATTTAATCATTACATTTTGTAGATTAACTGTTCTTATTTTCAGAATTTTTGAGTTAAAGAAGTAATTTATTCTGCAAAGAAACATCGTTCGTAATGCCGCAGAACGAGTATATCGAAAGACACCGTAAATTATACGGTCGTCGGTTAGATTATGAAGACAGGAAAAGAAAGAGAGAAGCTCGTGAACCTCACAAACGGGCTGAACGTGCTCGTACTCTACGTGGTATAAAAGCAAAATTGTTTAATAAAGAACGGCGAAATGAAAAGATTCAAATGAAAAAGAAAATTAAGTCGCATATGGAGCAGAAGGTGAAAAAAGATTCGACTAAAGTGTCAGATGGAGCGCTACCAGTATATCTATTAGATCGTGATGTTAAAAAAGATGCTAAGATATTATCGAATATGATAAAACAAAAACGTAAAGAAAAAGTTGGTAAATGGGATGTTCCAATTCCTAAAGTTAAAACACAGTCAGAATCAGAAGTTTTCAAGATAATGAGAAGTGGAAAGACCAAACGAAAGTCATGGAAAAGAATGGTAACAAAAGTAACATTTGTTGGTGAAAACTTCACCAGGAAACCACCAAAGTTTGAAAGATTCATCAGACCGATGGCGTTACGTTTTAAAAAAGCACACGTATCTCATCCTGAATTGAAAGCTACATTTTGCGTACCAATTATCGGAGTAAAGAAGAATCCATCCTCCTCAATGTATACAAGTTTAGGTGTCATAACCAAAGGAACAATACTTGAAGTGAATATATCAGAATTGGGGTTGGTAACGCAATCTGGAAAAGTAGTTTGGGGAAAATATGCGCAAGTCACAAATAATCCTGAAAATGATGGTTGTATTAATGCTGTACTGCTTGTGTAAAATGATATTACCGCATTATAATTATTATTATGTGAATTGTACAGATGAAAATCATTTATAATAAAAGCTACATTAACGTTTTTCCTAATTATTTCTCTGCATATTTACAACAATACTATTTAGAGCAGTAAGAATAGTATACCGAATTGTATAGATTATTATAATCTTTTTATGAAAAGCCTCTAAATGCTATAAAGCTATGTAATTTTACTCTTTTATTTTGCAGTTCCACGTGCTATTGATTTCAACATGCAGATTTTCGTAAAAACACTCACTGGGAAGACCATCACCTTAGAGGTCGAGGCTTCAGATACAATCGAAAATGTTAAAGCTAAGATTCAAGATAAGGAAGGTAATAATATTAAACAAGAATAATAATATGAAATATATTTAAACTGGATATTTACTAATAAAAATATTGTTACAGGTATTCCACCAGACCAGCAAAGATTGATTTTTGCTGGTAAACAGCTTGAAGATGGTAGAACCCTCTCAGATTACAATATCCAAAAAGAATCTACTTTACACTTGGTCTTACGTCTAAGAGGCGGAGCTAAGAAACGTAAGAAGAAGAATTACTCTACTCCTAAGAAAATCAAGCACAAGAAGAAGAAGGTTAAGTTAGCTGTACTCAAATTCTACAAGGTAGGTCATTTATCGTTTAAAATTTTCCTAAGAAATTGTCATTCCATTGATACCTTTAAAGATTAATTTATAGTATCTAATCATTTCCATAGTACCAACATAGAGATTAGAAAAAGAATATGTGAAAAAAATTCACTTGTAAAAAGTGAGTTTGTTGATCATTATTAAAACCAGAGGTGTGCGAGGACTCGAAGATGTCGGATAATCGATGGTCGAGGCGAGTCGGGTTCTCGAAAATTTCCGGATTTAGCAATATTCGGTTTCCCGAATATTCCCAAAACTTGTCAAGAACCCGAATGTGCCCGGCAACCCTGAATATTCGACCCTTCGAAGCTTCGAAGGAACGAAGGGAAGTTTTAAAGTCTTCGAAATGCCCGAAATTTCAATGTCACGATTTTTAATAAATAAAAATATTAACACAAAAATTAGATTAAAAAAAGAAACTCCGTTTTTTTCAATCTTCTAATAATTTACAATACTACGGAGGTTCGAAATTCGAAACTTCGATTCTCATCGCCTTCGAAGTTTCTGAAATCGAAGTTTCGAAATCTTCGACCTTCGAAGGAAAGTAACAGCCCTAGTCTCGACCCGACATTTTCGGGTTCTCGCACACCTCTAATTTTAACACATGTTATACTGTCTTCAATTGAAGATCTGAAACAATATGCCTTATTATCTCGTGTAAGTTTAAAAATATGTTTCATTATACAGGTGGATGAGAATGGAAAAATTCATCGATTAAGACGAGAATGTCCCATGGAACAATGTGGTGCGGGAGTTTTCATGGCAGCAATGGAAGATCGTCATTACTGTGGAAAATGTGGTTACACTCTTGTATTTAACAAGCCGGAAGATAAATGAATTGAAAGCTTGTATCTTCATTAAAAATGTTTTACAAGTACAAACATGTTACTTATTATTTTATTTACCCACGTATTAGATGAATCTTTTCGGTAGGTAATTAAAGTATAATTATATAAGTTTTGATTGAATGAAAGATAACAGACTGTAATGACATTATATGTGGTTTTAAAAATTATTTATTTTTCTCCTTTACAATATTCTAATATACATTATCTATACTCTATACACATACACAAATATACATGCGTGCATTTATACATGTATGTATTACATTATATATATATATATGTATAAGATCAGCATCAAAGGAGATTTGATAAATTTAATGTCTTATAAGAAAGAAAATGTAACACTACATATTTTCAAAATTAATAAACAATTACGTTTCCTATGTGTCAAATATTTTGCATGCTGCATATTTTGGAGCTTAAAGAGAATGAACATCACAGCGCATTTCTGTGCCTTGTAAATTATATACAAGTGCAACGATCCATTAATAATACCCTTGTTATTCGGAAAACTTAAAAGTTTACTGTAATGATACTTTTAAATATATATTGTATTACAATAATGATTTCATTGAAATATTTTACACCTTGTTACATGTCTGAATGGCTCTGCTGTCCTGTATGCGAATTAAAACTTTTTATACTTGGTTTTAAAACTGAGAACAATTTTTCTGTTGCAGTAGGATGAATGCTCATTTGTAATTCCGTCAGTGATTCTTCTGTCTTTAAAATTACATGGAAAAGTTTAGCTTATACTTTACATAATTTAATATATTGTAATTTTATAATACTACAATATGCAACATACCTGTCTAAGTAATTGTGCAGCAGTATGTAGTACTCGTTGCCATTTTCTCATTTCTACATTATGTAAACTTTCTTGTTGTTGTAATAGGTGGATCCAATCTTCTTCAGTCTTTGGAGTATTTCTAAAAAGCAATCAAGTGTAAACAGTTCGTAGATATGTATTCTAATAAGTGTTGAATATTTAATACCTACTTTAACACATGTAAATCCATAATTGTGTAGGCTGCAGCTTCTTCCAAACTCCATAATTTATAATATAATAGGCCATTAATTACCATCAGGAATAATACAGCAATCAAAAGCATTGAACTAATTATAATATTTGGATCGCCTCGAATTCCAGAAGCTGTATGTTCATTATTATTTATAATATATAAAGTATTAAAATGTAAAAGGTCAATCTATTTGTTCACGTACCAGCATTATCGTTTATATGTGGCAAATTTAAAGAATTTTGTAAACTAGGAGATGTATGTTCTGCAGAATGAGGTTGTAAAGTAATACCAGTTCCTGTAACACGACGTCTTCTCCTTGCTTTTCTTTTTAATCCTCCGCTGTTACTAAATTCTTCGCATTCGATAGTTAGTGCTTTTATGAGACTTGTAAAGTATTCTTCTAACCCTGCCCAACAATTTTTTTCAATGACACCTATTTTTGTAATAGAATAATAATTTATTATCCATTGTGTAAATATATAATCCGTATTTCTCATTCATTCATTTTTACTTACTTCTTATAAAACCCCATACATTCTTCCTATACTTTATTTGAGCATAAATTGTGAGATCTGTTTCATTCTCTGAGACACTGTGTACACAATAATGAAGTTGTACACTAAATGAATCAGCATACATAATTCCAGCATTTACAGTCTCCACGTCGATACCATAAAATTGGCCTGGTCTGCTAGATGGCAACATTATCTGAAAATATTTTGTTACACATATAATATTGTATAAAAGAAAAATAATTTATATCTCTTTATAATATTTAAAACTTTTGTAATTTATTTAATAAATTACTGCTCAATATACCTGTGTTTCCGTAATTTGAGAAGTTTTTGGTCCAATGGCTTGAGACAACGCTATTGTAAACGATAAAGTTCGAACTTTTTGACCTGTTTGTTCATTTTGTGTCCAAGATGATTGTACCAAGTCTAAATTAATGAAAACATTTGTACATAACAGAATAATCACATTTTCGATTAAATGATCACTTACATATATAAATTAATAATTACCTGCAATTACATTGCAACTTACCTGTAGTTTTGCGAGCTGCTTGAAAATCTAAGAAAAACTTAGAATTTGTAAATAATAAAGTGAATAGATGATCAATTTGAATAGGTAATGTGGTCTTGCCAATCTGTCGTCCTTCATGCGATGAAGTACATACTGCACTGGTTCGAATGCTTGGCTTCACTAAAATCATTAAACATGTTACAACATGTTGCAACGGTACACAAAAACTGATTCTGTATTCATTTTCTATTATTATTTTTATCAATTCAATGTATGGTGTATATTTCATATTTGTTAATTGAGAAATGTATATGTGAATACATTAAAACAGTTTAATATATGAGAAGCACTATAGAAGTATTATATGTATAATTGACAGAAATATGAAAATGGTTCAGCCTAAAATAATTTTAAAATATTTGTTCCTTAGACATAAAAATAGAAGGAGGAAAATATAGAGTGTCTCATGATAGATAGGAGAAAATTTAAAGGATGATTCACTATGACAATATAAAATGAAAATCAAGGGTATCAAAATTACGATTTCAACTTCGTTTTTTAAGTTATTAATAATTAAAATCCACCAGACAATCAAACCAAGACTGTTATTTCCTTGCTCTTGATTTTCATTTTATTTTGGCTTGTAAAATCGCCACTTCAAATATTTGTATATCAAACGCTAAATACAGTCAGATTATGTTAGACATTGATAAAAAATAACTGGCTCGCAAGAATATAAAATGAATTTTTGTTACATACACGCATGTTTCTCAGCTTCGCTTTCTGTTGTATCGCTAAGATCTGTTGGATCCAGAGTAGGATCTGCTGGAGACCGATGTTCTGCTACTCCAGTTGCCAAATTGTCTACATTACTGCTTTCAACCTTTCATTTTATAATAAATGAAAGATATATGAAGTCAAAATGTGTGAGCAAATATCTGCATTATAATGTGTATATAAAGTAGCAGACAAAAGTTTAAGACGACTATCTTTTCAGTAGATTATCGCATTTTATTAGAGACGCTATAGACCAAAGATATTCACGTGTAATGTAGGATAGGTGAAACAAAAATGTATATAGGGTTTGTAGGGATATAGCAATATAGTTTGTATATGTGCGGTATGGAAATGAGTGAGTGTGTTAGCAATGTAAAGCCAAGTCCATTTCTAGGCTGCGAAGCCGAAATAAATAAATAAATAATATTAGAGAATAAACGTCTAATAGTTCCCAATTGCTCTTAAGTGTTTAAGTTCAATAGAGTATCTTCTGACGGAATTCGATATATCAGACGTCGCAAAGGTGAAGATCTTAATCCAAACTGCACTGTAGGAACACTCAAGCACAGTGGTGGTTCTGTAATGGTATGGGCATCGTTCTCGCGAAACAGTCCAGGACCAATTCGAAAAATTAATAGCATTATGGAAAGGTTTCAATATCTGGACATTATGAAGGAAACCATGGCACTTAGGCAAATAGGCACGTGAACACATGGGAAACAATTTCATCTTCCAGCAGGATAATGATGCCAAACATACCTCTAAAATTGTGAAGCAGTACTTTGTAGAAGAAAATATTACTGTTTTACCATGGCCATCACAATCACCTGATCTCAATCCAATTGAGAACTTGTAGAATATTGTTAAAAGGAACGTATATAAATATAAATCTAAAAATTTGAGTGACCTTTACACTGCAATTGAAACAGTGTAAAGGTCATTGACTCAATGCCACAAAAATGTGCTGCAGTCATTAAAAATAACGGTTACCCCACAAAATATTAACTTTTAAAGAAATTATTGTTACGTATACAGGGTGGTCCGCTTAAATAAAGCCATCTAAATATCTCTTCAGGTTATTGTGATGCAAAAAATATTTGTTACGTAATGTGCATGGTGTCAATGGACCAAATATCTGGCAAGAATGTTTGTGCCTGAAGGTCATTTTTTCAGGAGTTATCAAGGTCATCAATGCTTTTTGATAAATAACTAAATTTTTTTTGTATTGCATCATGTAAATGGTCGAAAAATATATTCAGATATGTATAATAACATGACCTTGAAATGACCTTAATCTTCGAAAATTGGCGTTCCTTTATGTGGTTCGTTTAAGTAAGGCTACCTAAATATATCTTCAGGTTATTGTGATGCAAAAAATATTTGTTACGTAATGTGCATAGTGTCAATGGACCAAATATCTGGCAAGAATATTTGTTTCCGAAGGTCATTTTTTTCGGAGTTATCAAGGTCATCGATGTTTTTTGATACATAACTACATCTTTTTGTATTGCATCGTGTAACTGATCGAAAAATACATTTAGATATGTATAATAACTCGACCTTGAAATGATCTTGAGATGAAACACCTGACCTAAAAGATCAAGGTCATTTCAAGGTCATATTATTATACATATCTGAATGTATTTTTCGACCATTTACACGATGCAATACAAAAAAAATTTAGTTATTTATCAAAAAACATTGATGACCTTGATAACTCCTGAAAAAATGACCTTCAGACACAAATATTCTTGCCAGATATTTGGTCCATTGACACCATGCACATTACATAACAAATATTTTTTGCATCACTATAATCTGAAGAGATATTTAGATGGCTTTATTTAAGCGGACCACCCTGTATTAACACAAATACATTTTCATAAATAAGTCTTAAATTAATGTCCACAGCAAATACAGCATTGAAAGTTTCATGCGCATTCTGCCAAACACTGTTTATGTTTTGAAAGAGTCTAGATTGTTCGTAAATAGAGTATGAATATATGTGTAAAAGTTAAGAACAATTGAGAATTGTTCGACGTTTAGTATCTCTAATAAAATGCGATAATCTACTGAAAAGATAATCGTCTTAAACTTTTGTCTGCTACTGTATGTATAGTGCAATATAATGCATAATATATGTAGCCATTTGATTATTATGAAATGTTATTTGTACATTCACATTATAAATTACCTCAGGAAACGATTCTACAGATAATCTTGTTGATAATTTGTCGTCATCAGCCGGTGGTAATGGTGGAACATAATCTTCATCGTCCGATGTTAAACCCAATTGATCTCCATAACATGAATGGACAAGTTGCCACATTTCCGCCGAACTCATTGGCTAAAAAATCAAACATGTTATGCTTAGAATTATAATTGATACATGTTATTTCATAGGTGAAATATTACTACTTAATGTGGTGCATAGTACAAAATATAGTGTATGTACCATAATGTAGCATTATGAAGTCGGAGGCTTCATTTTCGAAATAAAAGCAATTAAGTGTGGTTCGGTTTTTGATACGTGCTTCTTAATTACCAGATAGATATTATTCATATGTGTTCGAGTAGTAGGTTCAAATTTTTGCGGTTGTTATGACAATATTTCATATATCAGAACAAATAGCTTCAGTAAATTCAGAAGGTCAAACATAGTAGTTTTAATGAAAAAATAAAACAGTAAATAACTTATTAAAACCACTCTAGGTACAAGATATCATGAAATTATAAAAAATATTTAAAACATGCAAAATCTTCACTATAAGAAAAATGAGAAAATCCATAAAATTTAACCTAAATTAAATATTATTTTCTCAATATTTCTGAATAAAATCATAAGTTAAACAAAAGTATATGATCCAGAAAAATGTGAATTAAGTAATGAACACAATCGAAAAAGATAGTGATTTAAAATATTTTATTATTAAATACTATGAACTCTTGCTATTAAAGGAAAATACTATTAATAAAAATTAGAGAAACCAAGAACACATTTCATATGTTAGAGAAATAATGATTAAAGTAGGATTCGAAAGAAAATGAAAAATATCATGTAATAAATTAACTTAATCGAATTATCATAATGAAAAAATAGAATGAAGACATTTGACTATATGTTAGGAAATTTGGAACTTATAAATACGTAAATTCTTTTGTGATATTCTACAAAATTTCTTTTAATCATATCTATATAACACAATAGCTTGTTATTGGTCAATTAATCTTATACAAGTCAAGAGCTTTGTCTGAAATTATCTATTCTTATCAAAAATGTCATTTTATCACATATTTCTCGAGAAGCATTAATCATTTACAATACTAAACAAAGAGGATTATTTACTTATGCAAAATGAAGCAACTAGCGTAGAAATTTTTCACGTAAAGAGGAAAGAATTACGGAAAAAATAAATTTAAATATTTGTCAGATGCACGTGCTATTTAGTATAACTTGGTTAATGCGATTGTCTCGTGTTTACTGTTTCTGCATCTAAACACTGAAGGTGATAGGTTACTGTTTATTTTCTATTTTACTTTCTTTAGTATTATATACTTATAAGTGGATGCTGTTGACGTTTATAAATGTTTATAGAAATAGACATAAGAGAAATAAGAACAAATGTGTTTATAGAAGTAGACATAAGAAAAATAAAAACAAAGTCATTTGATAATTGCAAATTAATTCCATAGTTGTGTAATTACATACACTACATGTATTGACTAGAATAACATTTTATGTAACTTATGTGAGATATGTATTTTGTATATATCTTATTAAAAATAAAGAGAAAGAAAAAATAAGAACAATTAACTTGACATATGAAAATCGTTAACATCAATGAAAAAAATATATTTGATAAAAACACGAAAAGTATATTAAAATACTTACTATTAATGATATAATGTACGCAAACATGTATTTATACGCGTTTCTTGTTAATGTTCTATCACATGCTTGACTATTTAAGAAACAGCATACATCGGAAGCTGAATCTCGAAACTCTAATTACTTATATTTCAAAAACGATGCCAATGAGGAAATAATAAAATGTATTATGAACTTTTTTGTCATGAAGATTTTGCAATATTTCGTTTGTCATGATTTTGTTGCACCTTTGTGGCATATTCCGTATAAGTCTTGTAATCGATTACACGACTTTTCCAAAGTGTAGTAGTAGCATGAAATATAAAAGACGAGTAGATATTTGTCAATCGTGTAAGATTACTGGAATTATCTGCTAACTAAAAACACCTCATGTAACAAATATCGATATGCATTTGTTTCGATTTTACATAAAATTAATCTGAATGAATTATTATCGGAGTGTTAAAATATTATACAAAATGTTCATACCTTACCAATCAGGGCATTTTGCCATACACGAAATAGCATTACATATGTTTTATCTCTTGCACCAAAAGATGTTAAAAAAAACTTGTCTGTGGCAGTCGATATTGTCATTGCATTAGGAATAACAATGGCAGTTCTTTCTTTGGTAATAGATGTAACATCCTTCCAACGTAAAGATACTACGGTTTCCCAACTGAAGATATTTGCATAAAAGCATACATAATTTTGAGAAACATAAAGTCTTCCATGAACCAATATTTCACGTTGTAGTGCACATGAGTAATCTAAAAATCACGCATTGTGATATATATATATATATATATTTATATATTTGAAATTTAATACTCATAATACTATTTAATATAATCAATATAACTTTGCATTAAAACGTAAAATATTTCTACTGTTTCTATTGCATATAAAAAATGCCTGAAGAATAACAGTCACAGAAATGTGTAAGATGATGTTTATACTTTGTAGTCTTCGTTTCTCAGTGAATAAAAAGAATATTAAGTTAAATTGAATAACACTTAACGTTTGATAAAGAAGGTATAAAGTGTAAATGTATTTTCTTTTCGAGACAGTAACATTAAAAAAAACTGGAATTGTAATATACATATATATATATATGTATATGTATTTATATATTTATATATATATATATAAAATATATAAAAAAATATATAAAAAAGAAACGTTCAAGCCTGTTGACAAGAATATGAATACTGAAATCTAGAGAACTGTGATTTCCAAAAGTAAACATTGTATTAGGTATCTATGAGAATTAAATATATTTTTGACAAACACCTTTTTCATATTTATAAAACTTGTATCATAAAAATAAATTACTGTAACAAAAATATTTATTCTTATTAACAATATATCATTAATAAATTACTTACCAACAACTAATCTTTCATCATCTGGAACATCTTTAAATATTCGTTTAAAGTCATCAGACCTCGATTTGTACGTTGGATATAAAACATTGTACCAAGATGATTTCTTTTTATTTCGCTCTCCACCACGAGCTTCTTTCTTTCCCTCGTGTAGAATTTTTAGAGCCTGAGAGGAATCCGATGATTTATTCGCTGCATCCTATTATTGAATGTCAATAAAACACATCTTATTATCGAGCACATTAAAACCATTTTATAATATATGTTATAAAATCTTACATGTGACTGGTGTTCGTCGAATTTGTTAACATTATTAGATTCTTTAGTAGCTGAATCGCTATTCGATTTCAAATGATCTCGTTTACTACGTGCTTTCGGACTAGGGCGAGGAGATAAATTTGGGCTTGAAACAGGGCTATTTCGTTCTCCGCATGCTCCGATTAACGATTCTTGGGTATTATCGGATGAACCATTTCCTCTACTTGTTGCTGAATTAGGATTATCCAATGCGGCAGAATTTATATTAGTAATTACGTCGTGACTAGAGATTAATAAATCTTCCACTGATTTGCTCCTACGAAAGGTACAAATATTATATTAACAAAATTCTTTTGTATTAAAATATGCAACATAATATGTACATAATATGTAACAAGAAAAATGTTAGAATAGAAAATAATATAAAAAGCTTATAGTATAAAGTTACTCACATGCTTGTAGTTGGATACTTCTGTGAAGATTCTACTTCAAAGTGCATAATAATTATAATGTGCTATCATAAATACTATGGATATTTAGTTCTGTGAGAACTTATCACAACTTTATATGTCAATATATAGCAGTTTTACAAAAGATCGACAATCGAATTGAATAATTTACCTTAATAATGCAACACTTTTTTTTTACGGTAATTACATTTTAAAAAGATAACATACGCGTGACTTTCGCAAAATGTGTAATCGTTATGATAATGACAATTCATTTCAAGTAAATGTAGATTGTTATGAAATACACTTCAGTTGTTTTAATTATTTTACAATCACACGATCACGAGACGTTCATGTATTCGTTTAAGTTATTATTTTCTTATAGAAATTCGAATCAATATGTACTGTTTTTTAAAACAAAATAGAAAACAGTCCGCGTATCAAAAACGTTCCACCATATTGAACTAACCGTATTTTTTCCGGTTAACTGATACGCAGAAAAAATTGCAGTATCTTACGAACAAAGTTGCGCTTAAAATTTCAAAAATGTTAAACAATTTAAAGTACTGTTGTAAAACGGTATATATAATTATCTTATGAATATTACTTTATCTATATAATAAATTCCTCGTTTGATGTATTTTATTTACAGAATACAATCGCGGTTACATAGAAAATTGAAAATTTTCACAAGAACGTTTATGAATGTCACGCATTTTTATTTTATCAATACTGTGTGGCAATCAATTGGTATTTAAAATCTAACTCGATATTTGCATTGCGATATTGGTACAAACGATTCATGCGAACACTGCCATTCGTTCATTCCACACCACACCACATCACACACAGATTACTGCAGATTACTTTGGATTACTTGAAACGTTGAAACCTGTGCAAAATCGTGCTGTGCTGTGTTGCGTGTTCGCGTTTACGAGCAGTATTGTACGTGTATTATCTATTGAATATAATAAATTAATTAGGAATTCTGAAGTAATATTTTAAGAATGTATAATTTATCATTTAAAAATTACTGATTTGTGAGATTGAACTTTTCATTAATACATAAATACATAGTCGTTTTTAAAAGCTTAAAGGTATAATAGGTTATACATACATACATAAGTAAACCATCAGAAACACATATTGTTTCCATTAAATAAAAAACGGTCTAACGTAGAAAGCAAGATCTTCCTTATTGTTTGTTTATAGTAATTGCAGAATTTTCTTGCAAGTATTTCAATAGACCCAATGGAATCGTATCGTCCTGACCGGTCCAGTCGTTGCACATGGGAACCAAATGCAACGAATACACCGCATATTGTCAGAACAGAGTAAGATTATCAAACAATTATAAATACGTTTTATAATAAATAATCAAATAATGGCATTAATAAAAACAATTAACATTAAATGACAATTTTGAGCGATGGATTACGATTTAAAAATTTTGTATTAATTATAGTGAAAAATATGATAATAAAAATGTTGTGAAAGTAACAGATGTTTTTTTTTGATGCTGGTATATATATACACGTTTATAATATAATGTTATATATGTTTTAATTTTTATGCGATCGATATAGTTGTATCAATTGAATATAAAATTGTTTTTAGGAAGCCTGATCGTAATAAAATATTGCCTGATATACTAACAGCTATTGGACAAACACCGATGGTAAAATTAAACAATATCCCCAAATGGTTCGGAATCAATTGCGATATCTGTTAGTATTAATTTTATAACATTATTATTAATGTATACATACAAGTATAACTAGATAATTGAATTTTTAGTTGTAAAATGCGAATTTCTTAATCCTGGTGGATCTGTGAAAGATAGAATTGCATATAGAATGATTCAAGATGCGGAAGAGAAGAATTTGTTGAAACCAGGATATACCATCATTGAACCTACAAGTGGTAACACGGGAATTGGCCTAGCAATGGCAGCTGCAGTTAAAGGTTACAAATGTATTATTGTTATGCCAGAAAAAATGTCTGACGAGAAAGTGTCTACACTCAATGCACTCGGTGCTGTAATTGTTAGGACACCAACAGAAGCAAGTTGGGACAGTCCAGAGGCTCATATTAATGTTGCTCAGAAGCTACAAAAGGAAATACCAAATAGCATTGTTCTTGATCAGGTAAGATATACGTGTAAATGCAAAAAGTAATCTTATTCTTTACCTTTTAAACATATATAGAACGATCACGAAATAGGCAACCAAACTTTGATAACATATTCTACTACTCATAAACTTTTCGCTATGGCAGCCTTACTCGCAAATGTGCTATGATGGTACAGGGCAGTCCCAACACGGAGGCACTTGTTTTGTCGCAACCTAACTGAATTTACGAAACGTAACTTTTAATAGCTTGACGTAATGTAATTTAATAATTCCTTATTTTAGTTGTGAAAGAGATATAAAAAACAAGACAATCGGTTACCATGACAAAACAGATATACTCTGCTCTACCAAAGTTAAGAATCAATGCGAAATTTTGAAAAGTGACTATAGTCACCGCTAGTAACAAAAGAGGAAGAAAAAAGCTATTCAAACTTACAGTTAAATCTGGAAATATATCCAGTTTTGAGTTATGCACACTTTCTGTTTAGTCTAGAAGACTTCTATAAATGCCGTAAGAATTTACTAATCTGCTTGTTAAGTATATAGTTTAAAGCTACGAAATTGAAATGTTTAAAACAAGCTAAAGAAATCTCATATTTACATTTATTTTACAATATATCAATTGCGATATCTGTTAGTAGGAAATTATAAAGCGTTACAGTCGAAAATCTCCGAAAATATTGATTATACGCAAAAATGTTTCAGATGAAAGTTGTTCAATACCAAGGGGGACATCATGTGGTAGAACTTTTATTTTTCCCGGTGGACACACCAAGGTGAGATGAAGGTCAACTTTCTTTTTTTAAATGGAATGATACGTTTTTTTATCCACCATCAAATAGTGCGCTTCAAGACGAATTTAACGATCTATGACTCAAGGTCATTCAAGGTCAAACTTGTAGTGAAGTTTTTGGTGTGACAGTCCTCGTTTTGGTGTGAAAGTTCGAAGGCACGAAGTAAAGTACAAATAAAGCGATCACACCTTTTCTGCATTTCCCTGCAAGTTTGACCTTGAATGACCTTGAGTCATAGGTCGTTGAATTCGTCTTGAAACGCACTATTTGATGGTGGATAAAAAAACGTATCATTCCATTTAAAAAAAGAAAGTTGACCTTCATCTCACCTTGGTGTGTCCACCGGGAAAAATAAAAGTTCACCACATGATGTCCCCCTCGATATTGAACAACTTTCATCTGAAACATTTTTGCGTATAATCAATATTTTCGGAGATTTTTGACTGTAACGCTTTATAATTTCCACCCTGTACAATAAATTTTTCTGGGATTATATGCGACCAAAGAGTATCATTGCAGAGTAAATGTACTTGCCATATATGTTATTGTTTACTAATAATGTTTATACCTGGGAAAGGAAACTTTTCTAGACTCATGTTTAACAACCTTCTCCCATTCTTACAAATAAAATACATTATTAAAATTAAACTGGCTGCTTCATGATCATGCTTTGTAAATAACATAATTTCATATTGTACTTTTTATTTACATTTTATGTTTAGTATATTAATCCTGGAAATCCATTGGCTCATTATGATCAAACTGCACTGGAAATATGGGAACAGTGCGATGGAAAAATAGATTATTTGATAGCTGGAACAGGTACTGGCGGTACTATTGCTGGAGTTGGACGAAAATTAAAGGAATTGTGTCCAGACATACAAATCATTGGTGTAGATCCTAAAGGGAGTATTTTAGCTAAGTCGCCTGAATTACAAGACGAGGTTGGCTTTTATGAAGTAGAAGGGATCGGGTAAAGAAATTTTATCTACATTCTATTAAAAATACGATTTCTTCTTGAATTTTTGTTTAATCGATATACATGTTTTTAGCTATGACTTCGTACCAACGGTTCTGGATCATAATGTTGTCGATAAATGGATGAAAACTGAAGATAGCGAATCATTCAATGCTGCTAGAATGCTTATACGTCAAGAAGGTTTATTGTGCGGTGGTAGTAGCGGTGCTGCACTTACAGTTGCTCTTAAATTAGCTAAAGATTTTCCTGAAGGAACACGCGTGGTTGTAATTTTACCCGATGGAATACGAAACTATATGACTAAATTTGTGTCCAATCATTGGATGGAAGCTAGAGGATTTTTAGTATGTTATTCTTTCATTACTTACTAAATCCATAATTTGTAACTTATTCTATTTGACTTTTAAATAATATACTTTTACAATACATTATAGGAATCTACCTGTCGAAATGAAGCAAATAAATGGTGGTGGAATATACCGGTTTCGCGTTTAACTTTTGACGAAGTACCTACGTTCAAGGATAATATAACATGTCAAGAAGCTGTTCGTATTTTTAAGGACACTAAATTTCAACAACTAGTCATCAGTAACGACAACAAGCATGTAGAAGGTGTCATTACCTTTAGTACATTTATGTCAGAATTAATATCTGGCGCGATAAAACTTACAGAATCTGTAAAGAAACCTATGGCAAAACATTACGTCAAAGTGAAATTATCAGCAAGTCTTGGACAATTGTCACGTGTTCTCGAAAAAGAAGTTTATGCTGTCATCTTAGATGAGCAACATAATAATAGTTTTGTTGCTATTGTTAATCAGTCCCACATATTGAATTTCATCACAAAAAGTAATGGTACTTTGAATTCTGATAATTAACTAAATGATTAACATTTAAATTAATTAACTAAAGAATATTCCTTCAGCGATTCATAGATGGCGTTTATTGTATGAAAAATCCATGTCTTTACCTCAAGGTTGTTTTCTGATATTCTATGTCATAAAATACTTTATTGTATGTGATATAGAATACGATACAGTATTATCTCCGTAACTGTTGCAAAGATCTCTACCGTAACTGTCGAAATTTTCGGCGAGACTCATACTAATGCAAGCGAAGCAAAAGATAGCAACTTTTCTAATTTTTTTTAAACGAAACTTACCATCGTATTCGTTTCGTTTTTCTAATTAAAATGACACCAGACAGAATTACGATTATAATTGCTCGTGTAATAAGCGATTCAAGTTTCAGGCGTAAAAGAAGACGGGAAAGGAAAAGGAAGAAAAGGCAGAGAGTCGAAGCGTCGAACCTCGGTCCCTCTTTCTTTTTCAATCGCAATCCTTCTCTACATTCGACACACTACAAAGAATAAGCTCTACTAGAATTTTCGCTTGGCAGACCCGACGATACGACAGTTACGGAGATGCTACTGTACTATTATTTTATATAGTTATCTACAATTTTTAATCGTTTGGTCTTGTTTTATACAATTTTTTAATAACTATTCGACTGCGCTGCGCTGACTACACGATTGCGCTGTTTGTATTCTGTGATCAGACGTGCTACTACATCAGATCACTATGCGCACAAATTCCATTGCAGTACGTTAGCAATTCCTGTAATCGTCAGAACTATAGAACTAGATTACATAAAAACTAGACGCATAATGAATTTTGCCTTCATTTAGCAACATTATATATCACATAAGACTATAATGTGTTTTCATACGAAATAGTTTCCGAAAAAATCAAGTTTAATAATTCGTCAAGCAAGTACGCGTGTTATCGAATAGGAATTGAATAATGTGTTTGCTCATGAGTGTTCTACCTTTTATAAATGTTAATTGTGTAGTATACTCAGCTTTCGACGTCAAGTAAAAGGACTGTGTTAAGATAGTGCAATATTTTATAATCCTGATTTCTATAAACTTTTTATAGACTTCAAATTACATTCGATTATTTAAGTTTTATACTATATTGTGCAATTTATAAAACGAATGAAAAGCATCAATTATTTTTCATATAAGTTATTGTAACGATATGAGGAGTTTATGTAAAGTTTAATTACAGAACCTCATGAATACAATAACTTTATTATACATTTATTCCAATTTTTATTGATCAGCTTTATAAATTTCACAAACAATAACTACTCTGGCAATTGTATGCATTTATTACAACTTACAGGATTAAATAAAACACAGATAATAACAATTTTTCTTTTTCTTTTAATATAGTAAGACTCGTAACAGCAGAAATAAACATATTTTATGTTCTTATAAATTAATCTACGAAAACGATCAAATGTACGTAAATATTTGGAGCTCCCTTTGCAGGAAGGACTCCAAATTTTCATCTATCTGTATTTGTAGTCACATTGGAAAAATAATCATGACAATTATTACATTTGTTGTACTTGTACATGAAATTTGCAACTTGGTAATGTAGAGATTTCAGCGTTAACAGTACTAATTATTCCAAGGTTTGCTAAACTCCCCCGTAAAAGTCCACAAGTAAATGCTAATAAACGGGGACTTTCTTGAAGATATTGTTTATTGCTATTGGTACCTACTTTGTCCAACAATCGAAATGAATTATCTTGTAATATGTACACACCGTGGTGATTAGTTCTTAAATTATCAATTTGTTTATGGTAAAGACTGGTCCAAAAATCTGTACAAATGAATTTAATCATATCCAGCTCGTCCTTGAATCGACTCCATTCCCACGTTAATCGTTCAATGATTCTATAGCCGACACTGAATCCCATCCACTCTAATCGACTGAGTTCTTCTTCCTTTTCCTTTATATTTTAAACATTGCAAATATGAAAAATTATTTGCTTTACCAAATTGATCATCAAAAGTTATTGCGAACTTAAACTTAATAATCTTGTATGGTCAATGTACCTTAAAATACCGTCAATTACCTTTTTGTTACACGTTTTAGTCAAAACATAATTAACCATTTCCGTGTGTAAATATTCGAAAAGACATTCGTCAGCTTCTCCAACTGCCTGGGAATTCATCTTCATATCAACTATTTGTTGCCTCATTTTCCTTCTTATTTATGTCGCAGTAATCTATCGTCTATAAAACCCATATTCAAGGAACTTAATATATTAATTACTATAGGCAAAATGATTTGTATTCATTTATATTTCGTTTAAAGAAATAAGTTTTCATCTAATTTACAAATACGCATACCTAACCTCAACTGTCAGTGTTACATATGTGCAATAACATGGAACGTTCAAATTTATCCTCTCTGTTCAAATGCAAAATCACTGTAGAGAATTCTATAAAGAAGTTAGACGTCTTTAAACGCAAGCAGATAATTAAATAAAATCATTCTCATTAATCGGATTGTAAATCAAAACGCAGAACCTCTTATTTTCTCAATTTCTATAACAACAGAGAGGAACTGATCTATGTACTATTGGGATGTATTGGGACCACCTTGGACGCGCATGCGCGAGAAATCTTGGCCGACATCTCACTCAATCTCACTAATCCAACTCAATCTAACTAATCCATCTATGATCGAATTACAAACGTTTGCATTTGAAAATTTTCATCAAAACATGAGTGTATCGAGTAGGATTTTGTATAATAAAATTACAAGCTTACGTCCAGAACTTTCAAACAGTATTTCACCAGACATATTGGAGAAATGTTGCGAACAATCAGCACAACCGTTTTTAAAATGGTTAAACGAAAATGTGAATCGCATGAATGTTCTTTCAAACGAAGAGGTTCAATTGTAACGTATTCATTATCCATTTTATTTATTTACTACTTATACTTTAATTCATTAAATGTCCTAAGCCGACACTGTTTGTCTTATTTAATGTTTTAGAAAAAACAAATTACAAGAAACAAACGAATGGATGGATGGTATTGAATTGGATTCTAAATTGGAAGAAGCAACTAAAGATTGCCCTGGTTTATCAAGAATTGTTTCATTCGATGATGTAGATATAAGTGACCTTTTTGCTGAATTTGAAATAGTAAAAAATTCGTACAATGAAAATGAAAATTATATCCTTGCCTCGCAAAACGGAATTAAAAGTTTAAAGTACTGTTTTCGATACATGCACTTTTATTCAAATTTAATTGCCATTATTATGTTTAATTAAAATATTCCCATAGAAAAATAATGGCAGAGCTTGATGATGAACTCGAGAAGGAATCAGAATTCTTGAACAAAGAATATATTGCAGAAAGCAAAGCTTATTCAGACTGTTCTATGATCTTGGATGATTTTGATATGAATAATCATGAGTTTTTTAAGCAAATTGAATGTCTCTTAAATCAATATGCAGATGCAGCAGAAAGTGTAGGTAACTATCATTAATTTGTTTCAGGTTCATCGCAATATAATAATTTTATTTGTAGAAAGGAACACCATCGGTATGGACCCAAATGCCATTGGAACTTTTCAGTAAAAATATAAAACTATATTATCATTATTTAGGCATTCATATAAAAAAGCGATTTGGAAATGTTTTTAAAGAAGAACAGAAAAAAGATTCTAACTATGTTTCTTTAATTAATGAGAGTCAAGAAGTGCACGTAGATAATGAAAAATTACAGGAACTAACAATATGCAAAGCAAAGTAACTTGTTTTTTTCTAACAATTATTGAATGAAATATTGATTACACACTCATTAATTTGTAAGTACATTATGGTTTATTTTATAGTTTGATTAATGTAAAGGTAGAAGAGGTTTCAGCTAAAATAAAACCAGAATCGTATGCTGCAATGTTAGAATATGCACAGAAGATATACAATAATGGAAATTTAAAAGTGCCTAAATCTCCTGAATTAAGGTAATCGAATATCATTTATATACCACAAATTATCTTAATATATCAAATATGTGTAACTAATTTATTTATGTGTGTAATTAGATCAGAAATTTCAAAATTAACCACAAAAAGAGATTTCTTGGAAGAAAGTGTATCTCTACTAGAACATCAATTGTCAGAAATCGTACCACAGTTTGCGGAATTAGAAATGACCCAAATCTTAAAACAGGATGCATGTTCAAAAATTGAGCAAAGAAAAATTAAATTAGACAAAGTTAAAAACTTGCAGTTTCTTATAAAAGAGTGTGGCCATATAAATGCTGATTTATTATTTATATTAATGCAGATACAGTTGTATCGTCTTATAGATATTTCAGAATTTGTGGCTGATACCTATCATTATATGACCTCAGAATACTCGTTGTCTTCTACAAGATGTGTTAGTAACTAAACTTGTTATTAGAAAATAACATGAAACTATGTACTAATTAAAAGTTTCTTTTTATTTTCTGTAGGAAAGTATGCAGCAGCAACAGGAAGAGTATTCTATGCTTGTATCATCTTGCCCAGACACATCTAATTCATTCATCAAGCTTTTAGTTTCTATTTTGTGTAATGGTGATAATACGCAGCAATTAAATTCTGCATTAGATAAATACAATGAACTCATAAATGAAAACAAAGTGAAAAAGCAATTCATATTGCGGAGAGACATAAATTCAAAAATTGATCAGTTGGAAATATTGTAAGTATTATACATATATTTCCAAATAGAAATATAATGTGATAGTTATTGTAGGAATTGTAATTTTATTATTTAGGGAAAATGAAATAAATCTGCAATATATAAGTGAAATTCAAACTGGACCAACATATAGTTTCAAACCAATTTCATATGAAATAGAAACTTATTACAAAGAAGCTTTTGATCATTTACAAAATATACAAGCAGATTTAACAAAAATAAGAAGTCAAATGAAAGAACGAATGGTAAATTTATAAATATTAACGCAATATGGTATTACGTTTGCTAGAATAAAAAATATTCTTTCTTTCAGAAGACTGACCTAGGTTTTGAACGAGACAGACATTTAGTATGGCAACGATTTTTAGTTGATCCAGATACGCTAAAGCAGAAACATAAAGAAGGCATGCAAATAACAAATAAA
The DNA here is from genome assembly GCA_028455795.1 of Lasioglossum marginatum. Taxonomy (NCBI): domain Eukaryota; kingdom Metazoa; phylum Arthropoda; class Insecta; order Hymenoptera; family Halictidae; genus Lasioglossum; species Lasioglossum marginatum. The sequence goes on along the minus strand of CM052251.1, from coordinate 52,657 downwards.
TCTTGTTTTCGGAGTACAGCTGAATAAGTACACCAGAATAAAACACGGTTCTTACGATTCTACTGTTAGTATTAAGAATAAGCGAAGCGATCTAAGCCAGCACCACACTACATGAGGTGTGACTAGTGCTAGTGTATTGTATGTGCACATTGCAGAGTATTGGACTATTGAGGAATATAATAAATAAATTGATAGGCAATGGGTAAACACATGCACAGTTAGAAGATCTCCTACCACCAAACTTATCAAAAGAGGAGGAGTCTTATGTATATTACTAGCTAGCTGGTTGCTCGCCACAAGCTGAGATGCGCCCAATAGGGAATCCAGTTGCACAGCGGAGTTCTAGGATATATAGGCCATACGCCCTATGCGGGCGTTGAAATCACTACAAATCAGCTACATATAACCGTACATTTTATACAATATTATGTATTATATAGACAAGAACTAGTTTATTATTTTTATTAAAAATAGTAATAACATGCCATGTTAATCTTAATTGAATTAAACAGAATTTAGTATTCATTTGAATAAAAAATAATTTAAATTATTTTCGAACTTATTACAACTTCTTTATAATACATTAAATTTGTATTCTAAGAAGATATTATGGCTGTTGCAGTGACTTCTAATTTTGAAAAAGAGATACAAAGCTTGCCATGTAAAAAAAGATCAAGCCAAATCATGCATCAAATTCTTTCACAATTGTTACGATGTACTTGTCATGGATTAAATTATCTGTTGATGTCATCAAGATTGACTTATGAAATACGTCGAAGGTCGCGAAATAATGACTCATAACTTGTTTAAAAATTCCCCAACAATTCATAAATTATCTTTAAAAATTTCTTATAAAAGTTTTAAATTAATAAATACTAGAGGAATATAATTAAATGCAATGGTTCATACACCTTTTTTTTACTTTATAATATTATATTTACATATTGTATAATTTTCGATAAGTTATACAGTTTACGATTACATTCAACAAATACATATATATATATATATATATATATATATATATATATATATATACATATTTATATATAATCTCGAATACTGCGAGATGAAATTCATACAGACAAACTGGAGAATATGTTTGTGGTACCCCACTACTGGTTTGTTACTTCTATATAACGGTAAAAGCGTGACAGATATAGTAGAAGCAAAACGGTCTGGAGGAAGGGAAACCTATACTATTCAATTTCTTGAAGCCATGATCGGTAGTGACTGTTAGTGTTCGCTCGATTGTTAGTTTAGAAGCGTTGCAATACCGTTGCTTCATTTCTTTCTGAAATTTGCGTAAGAAAAATATAACTCGCGGTTGCGTGCAACCAGCGAGATTGAGAAAGCATCATAAACAGAATCGATCAGGTGAGTCACCCTTTCATTATAACTCTTTAAAGAGATGCGATCTTGCACAATGAACAAGATTCAAATCACAAATTTATTCGATGAAAATTTGATAATAAAAAATAGAATGTTTTAAAGAATATATTTTTTATGATTTATCATGAATAGATTCTATTTACACGAGTTATTTTTAAATGCGAAAGTCAGTATGAGTGATGATAGTAAATCGGGTTTCGAGGACTTGCAGGATGTAAGATTCTGTCGTACCACTTTCTAATTAACGAGAAGGTATCGCTGATTGCAGAATTTGACAAAATTGTTTATAGTTATTTTTTCAATCTATTATTTAAGTGACATTTAGATTTAATTTTCGTCAAAGGAAAACTTCTCTTATTATTCGAATAATAATTTTCTTTCGTATTGTCGAATGCTCTCGCGTTCATTATAATTAATACTGGAAAACCCCAAGTTTAAGATACATATGACAATTGCCTATTACAGTCATCGATCGAGGTTTCGGAATTTCCACTTTCCTGTTTGTGCGAAGACAAATAATATTTGTTACGATAGGAAATCCACACATATTCGTGGAAAAACCAGTTTGATGATTTAACATTATTAAGATAACTTCGTTCGAGGAAATAACTACGCGCTACGCTTACATCATACAGTACTTATATATTAGATATTACTAGATTATATCGAACAAACAACCAACGGTTTCATAAACAAACTGAAATGAACTGATATTGAATTGATCGTTCCTTGTGTGGAACAGTGTGGAATAATAGATTAATTTTGTTTCTCGAAACATATTTCAACAGATATAATTGTATTGTATTGTTTGAATGCAACTGAACGTGTGACAATAATTGTCTGTCACACCATTTATGTATATATATATGTATGTATATATATATATATATACGTTTTAATTTTACAGAACCAACAAAAATGTGTTCGCATTGGTTCTACATTTTTTTCCTGTCATGCATAGCTGCAAACACACAAGCTGAGTCGTATGTATATAAGATTTTCATAAATGTTTTATTTTAACGATTTAATGTTTAATATTACATATCTACAACTACCAAAGAGATCAAAATGTTCCTTTACGAATTTGTAAAACGATCATAATGATTAAAAACATAAAGATATGCTTTTATGGGAATTTATTATATATATTACAATAAAAGTCAACTGATAATTTGTAATTTGTAAAATAAAATGAAATCCAATCTCTTCGATTGCTGTGTATTTTTAGTATTAAAGTCTTTAAATATTATATTATTGTTATATTGAAATCTATCGAAGAAATACTATTTTATTTAATATCTTCTACAGGTATTATAGCATAATTTCACCAAAAGTGGTCAGACCTGATTCAAAATATCATGTAGCAGTAAGCACAATTGGTATTTCAACACCATCAACAATATACATTGAATTGAATGGTCAGCTGGACAATGGGGATATATACAATGTATCCCAAAGTGTTCAAGTACAGCCATATTCTACAAGAATCTTAAAGCTTGAGGTACATTTACTTAATTAATTGTTTTGGTGAAAAATATAATCGCAATTAATTAATTTTTTAAATACCTTAGATCGGAGATGTTATACCTGGAAACTATCAACTAGTTGCACGTGGTCTTGCAGGAATAGAGTTCACTAATTCAAAACCTATTGAATACGCTCATAAGAGTTATTCAGTTTTTATTCAAACTGATAGAGCAATTTACAAACCAGGGAATAAAGTCATGTTCAGATGCATTTTATTGAATTCAAGACTTAGACCTACTCTTGCCAGATTAATAGATATTTTCATAACAGTAAGTCATTTTAAATAAATGTCATATAAAAAATTAAATAAGACATAGAACCATATTATGTTATTTATTATGTATAAAATTTATATAGGATGGAAAAAGTAATAGAATTAAACAATGGAATCGTCCATCTGTAACACACGGAATTTTTAATGGAGAAATTGAATTATCCGAGTCACCTGTGTTAGGTACTTGGAAAATTACTGCTAACGTTGGTGATCAAATATTTGAGAAAGAGTTTGAAGTTGCAGAGTACATCCTTCCCAATTTTGAAGTCAGCATAGTTGCTTCCAAACATTTCACATTTAAAGACTCGAAAATTACTGCAACAATCTATGCAAAGTAAGAAAATTTCAACATTGTATCAAATCTATATACTATATTTGCATCTACAATATACAGGGTGTTTCGTAACTGGTATTACAAGCGAAAAGGGGGTGATACTAGATGAAAAAATAAGTCGAAAATATAGAATAAAATTTTTTCATGTGAGGCTTTGTTTTCGAGAAAATCGACTTTGAATTTTCATTGGGTACGCGTGCATATGTACATAATTCAAAGTCAATTTTCTCGAAAACAAAGCCTCGCATGAAAAAATTTTATTCTATATTTTCGACCTATTTCTTCATGTAGTATCACCCCCTTTTCGCTTGTAATACCAGTTACGAAACACCCTGTATATTCCGTCTATAAGTTTTCTAAAAACATATTACTGATTGTTTATAACAATTAGTTTGATAATACTTAATGTTCAAATGTTCATTATTTCCATAAAAATGTGATAAAAACTTCAAAATATAACTTATTTAGGTATACTTATGGCAAGCCAGTGAAGGGTGAGGCAACGATTACAGTTTATCCTGATATTTTTTCTGGTGTCATACAACCAATTTTTCAGCAGCCTGTACGAAAAGTGATACCTATCGATGGAAAAGTAGTAGTTGATTTTGATATTGAATCTGAACTTAAGTATGTAAAATGAAAGATATTTTTCTCCATAGTTTTCTGAAATCTGACTTATTTAGTATACTTTTTGCAGATTATCCGACGATTATGAAAGACCAGTTACGATTGATGTTGCAGTGGAAGAATCTTTAACCGGTAGAAGACAAAATACTTCTATGCAAGTAAGAGTACACAGGCATAAGTACACAATGGAGTTAATAAAAACATCAGAATATTATAAACCTGGTTTAAAGTATACAGCATTTGTACGTACATGAGATTATGTTTATTGTATAAAGTCGTATGTATAATTGTTTTTTAATGAACAAGACTTACAGGTAAAACTGACATATCATGATGGAATACCAGTTCAAGATGATAAAAATCCTGTCACAATAATGTATGGATATACTTACAATCAATCTGCGTATACCATTATTGATAGAATGTTAGATAAAAATGGTATGGTACAATTGGATTTTTACCCATCGAAAACTAATGACAGCACTTCGCTTCCTTTAAATATTGAGGTAAAATATTACAAAGCTTTCAAAAAATGAATAATTGATTTGTAACAAGTAAGTGTACAAAATTTATATTTAACAGGCGCAGTATCTAAATTTACACGAATGGTTTCCGTCAACAAATCAAGCTATGTCTCAGAACAATGAATACATACAAGCTATTTTGAAAACTGAAAACCCCACTGTATGTACATTTGTATTTGTATAACACATGAAATATGTCAATATGTGATCAATATGAATTATAATACTTCCTTTTGCAGGTTAATCATGATGTTGAAATTGAGGTAAACTCCACAATTCCATTAAAATATATTAATTACGAAATATTCGGACGCGGTGATATATTGGATGCTGGTTCTATATATGTACAAAATAAATACACAACAACTTTCAAGTAAGTATTTAGTTATTTTTAATTTAGTTTAATTATTACTCATTCAAATTCAAACTATATAAAACATTAATTTGCTACAGCTTTTTAGCAACATATGTTATGGCGCCTACTGCACATGTAATTGTATATTATCTAGGCACTGATGGAGAAGTGATTGCAGATGCTTTAGATGTTGAGTTAGAAGGAGTACTTCAAAACTTTGTAAGTTAATTTTAAGGATGAATCACAATGAAAATATTAATTAGAAAATTTCTTTATTTTCTTTATTTTCCTTCGCTTTTTATTTAAGGTGGACATTAATGTTGCACCTGAAGAAGTTGGACCAGGAGAAAACGTCAATTTAATTATCACATCGAAACCAAATTCACATGTTGGTTTATTAGGTGTTGATCAAAGATCTGTTTTATTAAAGTCTGGCAATGATATTTCTCGTGTATGTAATTTTTTGATCGTTTAATGAATTCAAAGTTTGTTATAGTTTGAAATATTATAATAATAACGACATATTTCAATGATTTGTAGGAACAAGTGTATAAAGAGTTAAAATCGTATGACATGGTACGAGACTCGCCATATGCGGACTCAGTTTTTGATCGATATCTTTGGAGCCGTGGATCAGCTACGGCAAATGACGTTTTTAGTGTATGTACATCTCTAACTTTCTGTGTATATTATAGTTTAACTATTTTGCAGAGATACATTATCCGCTTTTGAATGAAACCATTTCTTTTTTTGTTTTAGGAAAGTGGTGCTATTATTATGACAAATGGATATGTCCATGAAAATTTTCCAATTCGTAAGTAAATTCGGGCAAATATCTACGTGGTTTTATAAAATTGGTAACTAATATTACTTTACCCACCTTATTATACGTGATCCCAAATATTTTTCTAATTTGGTAACAAATTTGTTAAAATGTTTTACTACTTCATAATGTAGCATGAGAGTAATATCCTCAAAGTTCAGCATTCCATATAATACTTACAATCAAATCAGTTTAGTTAATCAGAAAACGTATTTATCATTTAACATGGCTTATGTTTGTGTAGTATACTACAGGTCTGGTTTAGAGCTCCACTTTCCAGCTGCTGTTGGAGGTTCAATTGCATTCAAATCGTCAGAGAAGATGAAAGTACGCAAGAATTTTCCTGAAACTTGGCTTTGGCAAATGCTTGATGTTGGGTAAAGCCATTGAAATTATTACCTGCTGATAATACTTATCAATTCGTAACTTGTTAAGTAAAGTGAAAAGTTTCATTAACATGGCATATTAACCATCACTTAAACATGTTTCATATATTTCACTAATACTTAATTAAAATTAACTATGCATATAGAGAGGGGGAGTATATGTGGGGACATATAGCGACTATGTATTTAACAGTAGTTTCATGTAATTGACTCTGTGAGGTGATGGTTTAATTATAACACATTATTTCATTCTGCTAGTTAAATATAATTTATTCTGCTAGTAACACTTTATTATTTCCATGTTTTGAGATACATAAAAGTTATCGCTGAACAAATTTCGCTTTTAAACATGTTTTGAACAGAATTTAATAAGACCTTTATATTTTTGGTAGCGTTATATTTTTATTTTCTCTTGGTTCAGCTGATATAATACAATACAGAGAATTGGATTCCAGGACAACCGGGAATATTGGAAGGTAGAATAACAGGCTCGCCTCATGGTGCATCTACACTTCGGCCAGACATTGGTCCGCCTGTTACGCACAAACTAGCAACAAGACCACCATTGGCAGGTCCTTATGCCTTCTCTCGCATCCCACCTCCTGTCTGGAATAAGCCCCGTGTATTCCTAATGCATGAGATCTTAAACACCTGGCTTTTTACAAACTTCTCTTCAGGGTATTTATGTTATAAATACTGTCAGTTTACAAAGCTTTATATTGTATACATTATACGTGCTTTGTATACGTATATATTTAGACAAACATCGTTCGTGCAATGTCGCTTTGTTTTGTACAGAACATTTCTTTGTAAATCAATGCTATGGGATGTTCTCGGTGTTCGTATATGACTGCTATACATTTACTTGTTTAATATTATACTTTCAATCATTCATTCTTCCATGTTATACAAAATAAATTTCTCAGTTTTTAATAAGGTGATTGAGTTTTTGTAAAATACAACTACATATTATGAAACATCCATCAAATTGTACATTTACCATAAATTGTAGTGCTTTTAAATTAAAAAATCATTTTTTAACACAAAGAATAACTACATAAACTGAAACCAGGTATGATGGGAAGAATGAGCTGAAAAGGAAAGTACCTGATTCAATCACATCGTGGGTATTAACAGCATTTTCTCTGAATGATGTCGACGGGTTAGGTCTTATAGAAGAACCACGAAAGGTAAACTAGATAGTAGATTGGCAATATAAATAATATGCAATTTTAAGCGTTATGAAAACTAATCAAGAAAAACGATTTCTTTTTTCAGTTAAAAGTTTTCAGACCATTTTTCATTGCAATGGATCTCCCTTATTCGGTAATTCGTGGAGAAATTGTTGCAATACAAATTGTGGTATTCAACTACATGAACAAGACTGTAGAAGCAGAAGTTTTATTGACGCACGAAGGTCAATTTGATTTTGCAGAAATTTCCAATGACGTGCACGATGTACCAAGTAAGGTTTACTTTAATGGATTTTATAAGTTATGTTATTGCATGTGATACATATGTGCTACAGAATCAACACAAATACTGATTATATATTTCAGAACTAGAATTGTATCGTAAAAAGAAAGTCGAAGTAAAAGCTAATTCTGGTGCTAGCGTATCATTCATGATCATTCCAATAGATTTGGGTTATGTTACTATTAAAGCAACTGCAAATAGCATATTAGCTGGTGATAGTATTGAACGTAAACTACTTGTAAAAGTAATGTGTCTTTTATATATTCTTTATTCATAAGTCATTGTCAATTGAATATAAGATCTAATTTTTTATTGTACAGGCTGAAGGAGAAACACAGTTCTTTAATAAAGCTGCTTTCTTGGATCTTAGAGACTCACCTAGTATAACAACAAATTTCACAATAGACATACCTAAAAATGCTGTACCAGGTTCTGAACATATTGAAATCTCTGCAGTAGGTAAGTTCTTCGAATAAAATTTTGTAATTCATGCAGTTGAATTTAGCTAATAATTTTTCATTTCGAATGGAGGATTTTTATTTTAAAAATATTTTCTTATTAGGTGATATTTTGGGTCCCAGCATCTTAAATTTGGCAAATTTAATTAAAATGCCTTCTGGTTGCGGCGAACAGAATATGTTGAATTTTGTTCCAAATATAATGATACTAAATTATCTCAAAGTAAGTATATATACAATAAATCATTTTTCATGCGGTGTATTAAAAAATGTGGAACATCCACAAAAATTGTTAGAAGGACTTGATTAACTTTCAGATATTCATAGAAAATTAATCGACTTAGATAAAAAGGAAACAATTTTTTATTTTTTATTACATAGTTTCCTGCAATTACCATAATCAAATTGCCTGAAATGTTATATCAGAATGCATAATTTCATTATTGCAAACAAGGCGCAAAGCACATATTCATTAATATGTACTCTCAAATAGAAGAGATACAAGTATATATTGTGTATAAGAGCCTGTACAGACACGGCGAAATCCGCGCGTTTTCGACCGCGCGGACCTTATTTACATTAGCGTCTATGTATTCGTTCACACGTGACCGCGCGGTTGAATAATCGAAAACAAAAATCGCGCGGTTTCCGCCGTGTCTGAACGGGCCCTTAGAGAAAGAAAATTATATATATATATATAAATATATATAAAAGATATATAGATATATATATAGATACATAGATATATATATATATAGATATATAGATATATATACTATATAGATATAAATATATATTTGCAGAATACAAATCAACTAACACAAGCAGTAGAAGGTAAAGCTTTGAGATATATGGAAATAGGTTATCAAAGAGAGTTGACTTACAAACATGATGATGGATCATTTAGTGCATTTGGCAAGTCCGATACCAATGGAAGTACATGGTATGCATTATAAAAATGGTTAATTTATCAAATTCGTAAGGCACAGCAATACTTAATATCTATTATTCCACTGCAATGTTATATTTTATTAGGCTTACAGCTTTTGTGGCAAAAGCTTTCAAGCAGGCTATGGAATATATTCTAGTTGAAGATAGGATAATAGATGAAGCTCTACAATGGTTATCAAATAATCAAGCTCCGAATGGAAGTTTCCCTGAAGTAGGAAAAGTCAGTCATCGTGACATGCAAGGTGGAGCTGCGAAAGGTCTCGCACTAACAGCTTATACTCTTATCGCTTTCCTTGAAAACAACGTAAGAGTTCATATTAACTCACTTAGAATTCTAAAACTTATAAATCAAATATTTATCTTATTCTTATAAAAAATTAGGATTATAATGAAAAATATCGTAACACAATAAACAAAGGGATTGATTACATTGTCCGTAACATGAATGACCTAGATTGTATTTATGCATTGAGTATTTGCACGTATGCCTTAAATTTGGCAAAGCACCCATACGAAACTGCTGCATTTAATTTACTAGAATCCAAAGCTAGTGGAAAAGAAGATCTTAAATGGTGGAGTAAACCTGTACCTAAGGATGATAAAAATCCATGGTTTTCTTTACCAAGACCCGTTGACGTAGAAATGACTTCCTATGCTTTATTAACTTATCTCAGACGCAATCTAGTCACCGATTCCATAGCTCTAATGAAATGGCTTGTAAAACAAAGAAATGCCGAAGGTGGTTTTGCATCTACACAGGTAAATATTATAAGAACATCTACTGTATATGTAAACAGCATACATAATGTAAATGTAGTATTTAAAATTTAACGCTTACAAACAAATTTTTAGGATACTGTGATCGGAATACAAGCATTGGCGAAACTAGGTGAAAAACTAGCATCAAAGAATAATGCTATTTCAATAACATTTATGTATGAGGGAGGTGGACAGAGTCAGATGAATATCAATTCTGATAATTCTATGATACTTCAAAAACACGGAGTAAGTTTAAATTGTAGACATCATAATTTATATGTATTTCAAATATTTTACACTTTCTTTAGCTACCCAGGAAAACGCGATCGGTCAATATAGCAGGTACTGGAAGTGGATTCGCCTTGGTTCAAATTTCATTTCAGTATAATTTAAATGTAACTGGAGCATGGCCGCTCTTTACTTTGGATCCTCAAGTTGACAAAAATTCCAATGCTAATCACTTGCAACTTTCAATTTGCTCTGGGTACGTTATATATATTATAGTATAATAGGTTTCATAAACATTATACCTGGAATTACGTTCTTAATATAATGTGTGTTTAAATAACACAGGTTTGTGCCAACAAAAGAAGCAAATGAGAGTAACATGGTTGTAATGGAAGTTAGTCTACCATCTGGTTTCACTGCAGACAGAGACTCGCTACCCAGTCTTGAAGTATCGCAAAACGTTAAGCGTGTAGAAACTAAAGAAGGAGACACGGTTGTAGTACTATACTTTGATAAGGTATGACAAGTGTATTATTTGAATTATTTCAATCAATTTCAAAGTACATCAATAGTAAATAATACATTACAGATGGACAGACGGGAATACTGCCCAACAGTATCTGCATTCAGAACGCACAAAGTAGCAAAACAGAAACCAGTGCCAGTTACTATATATGACTATTATGATTCCTGTAAGTTACTTAATAAGTCAAAATCTTTGATGTACAATTTATAGCAATATTATCTCTAATTAGATATTTCTTCTTTTCTTCTATTTAGCAAGGAAAGCGAGAGTATTTTATGAACCACGGAAAGCAACGCTTTGTGACTTATGCAAGGAAGAAGACTGTGAAGATTTATGCGTTTCACAGCTTGGTAAACAAAAAGATTCCTCTCAATCTGCTGCTTCGTATCTAACTATATGTACATACCTACAGTTATTACTTGTACTCTTCTCTGTTAAGTATTTTGAATATTTTTAGCTATAACTTTCCTAAAACGTTCTGTAGTTTCTTTCTTAAAAAAGAACCATGATACGGCTTTTAGTAAACACGCAACCAAAGTACATCACATGCAAAAATTCATGTACTCTAATTAGTATACTATAGTACATTAACAAGGTTATGTATGTACATTAACAAGCTTTAATCGAATTTGAATCCAGTGTTTGAAATTCTACAATGAATAATATTTGAATGTAGCTGAAAATACTCTACTTAACAAATCAAACGAATGAATTTTTGTTACATACTGACAATTTATCTTGCAGTAAATACACTGTATTGTTATTGATAATAAGTTGTTACTTGTTTACTTACAATTAAGCTTATAAGAAAACTACTACTTATTAAAGACGAACTTCTCTAACACAAACGGGTACAATTTTATATATACCATTATTCGTTATCTATACAAAAAGAAATATATTTTTACCGTAAATCGTACATAACCTAGTCAAGTTAAATAAATAGTCAAATTGTCACTCGTGATTGCTCGTGATATATTCGTATATATTCGGAAGTATCTAGACTCTAGACTAACTAACATCATTTCCGTTGGTAACTGTCAGAAAAATAATATCGAACTACACAAATTATTAGAAAAGAGTTATTTAAATATTATAAAACGAAGACGAACACATAAGCGGCATATTATTTACATATGTAGAATCCATATACAGCACAATATAACCTTAAAGTCCAAATTATGGTTTTTGTTGATGCAACGAATTTGATAAAAAATAATGGATAAAATGTTTATGAATGCCTTACAAATAAGTCGGCGTTTAGCCCGCAAATCTCTAGCAACGTATCAACACCAAAAGTAAGTACATAATAGATTTGAAAATATTTATACTGTACATAGTATATTTAGATGGATGTGTCATTTCATACTAACATTTTCATGTTGCAGAATCTTAAAAAATTCTGAACTGTACATGCATACTTGTAACAATTCTCGTATTTTACAACCATGCTTTTTATCAGTTACAACACGATTTCAAGTCAATGACATGCAAAGACGTAAAATGTTTATTCAAACACAAGACACTCCAAATCCTAATAGTTTAAAGTTTTTACCTGGAGTTAAAGTGCTCGAACCGAGCCAAACTAAAGACTTCCCTAATGCCACCGATGCATATTGTTCACCACTGGCAAAAATGTTATTTCGTGTGGAAGGTGTAAAATCTGTTTTCTTTGGCCCTGATTTTATTACAATTACAAAAGTAGATGAGGATGTCGAATGGAAGTTATTAAAACCAGAAGTATTTGCTGTTATCATGGATTTCTTTGCATCTGGTTTGCCTGTGTTAAGTGAAGATCAACCTGCAGCAGATACTCGTAATTTTTTTAGGCGTTTATTTTTGCAATGGATACAATCATTTGTTCGATTATATGTTCAACAATGTTATATTTATAGAGGTTACCGATGATGATGACGAAATAGTGCAAATGATAAAAGAATTGTTAGATACTCGTATACGGCCAACAGTTCAAGAAGATGGTGGTGATATTGTATTTGTGGTTTGTATTTAAAAATTGTCTGTAACTGAATAATTTGCAATATTGCTAAACAATGCTTCCAATGCTAGGGGTTTGAAGAAGGAATAGTAAAATTGAAGATGCAAGGTTCTTGTACAAGCTGTCCAAGTTCCGTGGTCACTTTAAGAAATGGAGTTCAAAATATGATGCAATTCTATATTCCAGAAGTTCTTGGAGTAATTCAGGTAGAAGATGAAACCGATAAAATTACAAAGAAAGAATTTGAAAACTTCGAAGAAAAACTTAAGTCATCCGAACAGAAGAAAGAAAAATAGAATCGAAGTTTTGTGTAGTTCGGTAATTATGTATGTACCAAGTTTTATGTAAATAAAAATACTAGATGTATAGGTTTAATATCTTTTTCCTTTTTTATTGTCTTATTTTTATATAAACTCGTTAACGGCTAGATACGGAAACTTGCCATACACGTATAGTATTGTCGGAATATCCGGCAAATAATGTTTGTCCATCAGTAGACCACGCTAAAGAGAGACAATGGGGTGGTTCTGCTTTGGTTGTTGTGGACACAACCTCTGGTTTCAGTTCTTCAACCATTTCTTTGGTTTCTAAATCCCATATCTTGATCCAAGGTCCAAATGCAGCACAAAGCCAATAACGATTAGGGCTGAAGCACAGAGCTGTTATAATGTCATTATGGTCTAATGTGTGCAGATGTTTTCCATCATTTAGATCCCATAACATAGCTTTGCAATCCTACAATTTTTAAGGAAAAATTTCATTAATAAGCAGATCATGATTTATTATAACAAAAGATACAATGTTATTTTGAAATACATACCTTTCCACCAGAAGCACAAAGCGAACCATCAGGGGAAACAGTAACTGTGTTAAGATATCCAGTGTGTCCACTGTGATTAATCTTCAACCTGCAGTTTGTTAAGTTCCAAACCTGAAAAGCATATTATAGCTTGAAATACGAATGACTATTAGCTTTAAAAAATCGTACCAGATAAATTACATCAGTCCCATATCCGCAAACACTCATAAATATCATGTTTAATAAAAATATACATCATGTTGTATGATTATTAAGTAATGGACATTTTATATATATATATAAAAAAAGAATAACTTACCTTGACAAGTTTATCCCAACCAGCAGAAACGATAATGGGATTTGAATGATTCGGGGAAAACCGTACACAACTGACCCAATCTGTGTGACCATCATCCTGAATAGTGTACTTACACTCTGCCAAAGTATTCCATAATTTAATGGTCTTGTCTCGCGAGCCAGAAACAATTTGACGATTGTCCACAGAGAAAGCAACGCTTAAAACATCCTGTTAACACATATTCGATTACTTGATTTAATTAGATCATCTAAAATAGTGTACCCGTGGACATATCAAACATGATCAATACTTACAATACCACAGACTTAATCACCCACCTCTTCTACTTTTAAATATAAAAAAAAATATATAAAAAAAAGCTTCAGTATAGTTTCCATCACTCACGTAGTTTTATCTTCTGCCAGTGGCATTAAAAAAAAAAAATAAAAAAAAAGCTTCCGTTTATATTATGACGAATGACAACTGTAGACCAGAAAATGTCACACCTTGGTATGGTCTTCGAACCTTCGTGTAGTACGACCTGCAGCCAGATCCCAAAGACGTAGCGTTTTGTCCCATGAACCAGACAGAGCATAATTACCATCAGAAGATAGTACTACGTCACTAATAAAATGAGAGTGACCGTACAAACGTTTCTGTGGTATACCATAATTGGCTTCATCACGCGTTAATTTCCATACGATTAAAGTTTTATCTATGAATAAAATTAGAAAAATCATTAAGTTAAAATGTCTTTATACATGTCTTTATATAAATTTATATTATTTACGAGAACTATGTATCTGGATTAAATATTTCTATATGCTATACAATTAATATCATAGTATTAATATGCAAACAGTCCACAATCAGTAAAATAATTACCATAAAACAAGACTATATGTTACTGAACTTACCACGTGAAGACGACAATATCATGTCCGGATATTTCGGATTTGTTGCAATTTGAGTAACCCAGCCATTATGTCCACGAAGCGTACCCCTTAGTTGAAGAGTTTCAGTCATCTTAGAAATATTTTTAGATATTCTATGTTGCGGATTACAACGGATTCCAACAACCGGCCTACACTCAACAACGCATTAAACGAAAAGAACCACTTTACCCCTCCCTGTAAACGTGTGCGCGGCCATTGATCACATAACTCTAGATGTTACTTACTTATTGACTCAATTGACTGTGTGATCATTGGTGATCATAAAAGCTTCTATCAAGGCGACACTGCGGTGTTTTTCGGAAACCATTTTGAAGTACCTTTTTCCTTTGAGAAATTGTTCTCCGCGGCTTTTTGTTTTTTTTACATATAATTTTATATCTTCAACTGCTACATAGGATTAATGAAAACACGCAGACCAATCAGAGCGCGGCTACATCTGTCGGATTCCGGCTCAGCTAATGCCACAGCCTACTCTAGTACTAGCCCATGCTCAGCCGTGCTGAACGGGGATGGCTCTTTGGCACACGTTCGATGGCGCACAACGAGATGGCGCACAATTCTTTTGCACACAGCTCGATTGCGCACACGGTTCTTTTGCACACAGTATTATTGCGCACATGGTTCTTTTGCACACGGCAATATTGCACACACAACAAATCACAACAAATGACGGATTGCGCACAGAAAGAATTCAAGTTGATGTTTACCATCGTGAGTTGTGCTGTGTGATTAGTTTATGGTTATACTTTCTAGTTATATTTTCTATGCATAATCTGTTTATTGTATCAGAATTTGTCAGTGATGTTAGTTTTATAGATAATTGTGTAAGGGGTGCGTATATTATGAACAGTTGATATTATTTATAAAAGATATGCCGATAACTGATTCTATATTTTCAGATAACTCACTAACGTTGTGCGCAAAAGATTTCTGTGCCAAAGAAGGCCTCTCGTGCTGAACAACGTGGCAACACCGCTGTGTTTACAGATCGGGAGTCCTATTTTCAATAATGGGAGTCTTGTGTTTGAGATTATAATTAACGCTTTTTTCATAGAAAATTATGTTAAAATACACAATTCGTTGTTAATTATGTTTAAGCAATATGTAAATATTATAACTATGGTAAGTAAAAGTGATATTAAAGCATACTAATATGTATAAATGCGATATACATTTTATGGACTCTCGGAATAGTTTGGTGTTGTGATACATAATATTTGAAATATTTACAGTGGTTTTAAGAAAATATAAGCATGAAGCAATGGAAAATCATCTTTGAACTAAAATGCAACATTTGGAAATGAATGAAGGGATATATAAGTCAATAGAAGCCTGATATAGGCGAAATTATTGTGACGAAGTCAAAGAGGTTAAGTGAATACGTGTATAAGTACGTCAAAGAGATTGGGTAATTAGTTACCGAAGAGAAAAGTTGTGCAGGTAATATATTATATTTATTATAATATCGTCTTATAAAGGATAATTTTATAATTGTTGTGAATTTTTAGAAATGATATGTACATTCATTTCTAATTGACTATTGTTTATAGTTTTAACATAATCATTTAGTAAAATATTAGGAAAAATTGATAATAATTTAAACAAAATGCTGTGATAATCTTTACCACAAATGCATCTATCTAAAAATGCTAAATGATGTATATCTAATTGTATACTAATATATAAGTAATTTACATAAAATGTGTTTATGATTTCCAGATTTTAGAAAATTTGATTCCAAATTAGGAACATTTATTACGTTTTCCATTATTGCATACATGTGTGTAAATACAGTTGTTACATCTTCTGTAAATGATCAAAATATACTTTATTTACAGTTGTACCTTTATCCTCCACAATTAATAATTTACATATATGTATTACAATTTAATTTTTTTGCAACAGAATAGGATATATAAATCTTAATGGAATCATCAACAATACAAATGGATAAATAAACAATGTCAACAATTTCTGAAAAACCGCTGACATCAACAGAAAGATTACGAAGATCAT
>CM052251.1:0-35452 GCA_028455795.1 Lasioglossum marginatum | reverse complement strand
TTTTTTGATTTTAGATTAATTGTTTTGTGTCGCCTTTCTTTTATTTCCCATTCCATAGCTAAATTCCGACTTCCAAACTGAACATAATTTTTAAAGGTACTAAGGAATTGTAAATAGTGCCTTATACATTTTCTAATTTGTTGGAAGTAGAGCTAAAATGTTGTTCGATCTTTTTTGTTTAAATAAAATTAGTTATTCCGTATAATGTGTCTACTTCTGTAATCGTTCCTTTTATTTGACCTTATTAAATAATTATTTTTTGCAGTTATTTTAATTCAGGATATTTCCTTCATTTCATGAAAGAGAGAGAGACTGAACTCGGAAAAAAATATTTAGATACAAATTGTTTGATACGAAAGGGGATATAATACGGGTGCTGCGAATCAAACAGTACAAACTTTTCGTTCTGATCAAGGCGAAAGATGATGTAGGTTTTTGTCCGGACTGAGAGTCGATGTAGGTTCTTGTCCGGACTGAGAGTCGATGTAGGAGCTGATCTAAGCTAAGCACTAGAGTAGGGGACAGCACTATAATGGGCATGTGGGGAACGTGGTTCCCCCTCCCCGATTACGGTCATGATTAGGGATCGGCGACGCGATCAGCGCGCCGAGCCTACCGCTCTCTCTCGTCTTCCGACCACCGAGGCAAACGGTTCGACTCCGTACATTGTGAAGAGTTTTATTTTGCCACGTGTTGTGGTAACCTAGAATCAGAGAACCGATCGCGTCTCTTTACCGAGTAGGTGCGGTGCACCTTCGTTATAGTTGGGCCAAGTTTCCTACATTGGTGACCCCGACGTGATCGGCTTTCTTGTCGTTGAAGTTTTTCCGACGAATTTCTGGGTCGACGTTGATCAAGGTCAGCGTCCATTTTTGGTCGGCGAGGTTTCAGCCTCGTGTTAGAAAAACGAGGCCACACTTTTGTGCGTCTTCAGATAGCCGTCCCTGTTTGGAGAAGTTTCCAGGGTTTTGCATCGTGGGATGCGTGAAGTCACCGTCACCGGCGCCTTTTTTGGCTGTTCAGCGATGGGAAGGCATTGCAGAGAGCGGCGGCGTAAAGGCATCGTCACCGGCGCCTTTCTCCATTGCTCCCGGCGCAGCTGAGTGCCAGTTTGGTGATAAGTGTGCGAGCACGTGTGTCGTACGTGCTAGTGGTGTGCGGGGAGCGTGATCGGCGGATCGTTGTCTTGCGCTTGCGCGCGCGCGGTTTCTCGAGCGAAAACCGCGTTTGGACGCCATTTTTGTGCTGCGCGTGTGCGCACTAGTCCCGCGCAACTACGTCATCGCAACGGTTATTTCTGTTCGCGCATGCTCTATCGCGACAACGCCGGTTTGCCGCCATATTGGTAGGTGCTCACGCGCATGTGTTTCTGCGCAGCTGCGCAAGCGCCGCCGCCATATCGTTTCCACGCGTTCTCTCTCGAGCGACTATTATTAACGAGCGACGTTTATTAAGACGACAATTGCCTTGCATTGATAACGCGTATATTTTCGTGTTGCGAAATTAGTTCGGCGCGATGGCGGAATCAAATTCCGATGCGGGTAGTAGCGCGGAAAAATCAAACCGTGTGGACAGCTATCGGGTTCCGAAAATCCCACCGTTTTATCGTGTTGATCCTGCGCTGTGGTTCGCGCAGGGGACATTGCGTTCGGCGAACATTACTTCCGAGTTTACTAAGGCCGATTCGGTTTTAGCGGTCCTGGATTATGAGGTGGCCGCATCGGTGCGTGACTTGATTTTGATTACCCCGCGTCCGATAGACATTTTCGAGCGTATTAAGCAGCGCATAATTTCGACGTTCGGTCCGTCTCCTGAGGCGAACCTGCGAAAATTGTTAAAGGGACAGGTTCTTTCGGACGGTAAACCCTCCCTTGTTTTAAATCGTCTACGGAATTTGAACGACGGCAAATGCGACGATGCGGTTATTCGTAGCGTGTCCCTGGAGCACCTCCCCGCGGGCCATCGGGCCATTCTCGCGTCGACTGGTCTCGAGGACCTTGAGATGATAGCGAGCGTCGCGGATAAAATTGCCGAGTCGTCGGGTCCTTCTGACCACGGCATTGCCGCGATTGAACGGCGTGCGCCTTCGACGGATTCTCTTGAGAGCATTGTTAGGAGTTGGTCTGCTGAAGTGGCCAAACTGCGTACGGACGTTAGTAAATTGTTGCGGCATCGTGACCGTTCTGCGGGCCCCTGCGCTCCAAGTCTCGCGACACTGCGAGCGGATCTAAATTGTGCTATGCACATAGGAAGTTTCCTGATAGTCCGAAGTGGTGTAAAGAGTGGTGCGACAGGTTTGCGACATTCAAGTCGGGAAACTAATTGATCCTTCTGTGGCTGAGACGGGCGCTGGAGGTTCTCGCGTGTCTTCCCGTCTCCATATTCGTGACCGCACCACAGGAATATCATTCCTCATTGACATTGGTGCGGATATATCGCTGGTTCCGGCGAATCCAGCCATTCGTGGTAAACCGACTGGATTCAAACTTGTCGCAGCCAACGACACGAGCCTTGATACTTATGGCGAATCGTTTCGCACTTTAGATTTAGGTTTGCGGCGTCCGATATGTTGGAATTTTTGTATAGCCGCGGTGCCACACATCGGTGCTGATCTGTTGAAGCACTATGGTCTGCTAGTCGATCTTCGGTCGAATCGACTGATCGATTCAAACACGAACGTGTATGCGGTAACCACACCGCACTCTGCTCCGAGCGGTTGCATAGACTTATCCCCTATGCGGTTCTTATCTTGACGTAACTGATCTTACCCCCTTCGCGGTTCGCGAATATCATCGCAGAATTTCCAGACGTGTTTGGCGCGTCATCGATAGCGCCGTTAAAATCGGCAGACGTGTTTCATCATATTCTGACCACTGGTCCTCCAGTGTCTGAGAGACCTCAACCCTGAAAAGTTAAGAGCCACCAAGCGTGAATTCAAGACGCTTATCGAGGCGGGTATTTGTCGTCCTTCTTCTAGCCCATGGACCAGTCCCATCCATATGGAAGAAGAATGGCACATGGAGAATTTGTGGGGATTATAGAGGGTTGAATAGCAACACCATTCCCGATAAGTATCCGACTCCCCATATCTATGATTTCTCGGTTAACTTTCATGGAAAGACGGTATTTTCGTCTCTTGACTTGTTCAAGGCCTATAATCAGGTCCCGATGACTCCCGAGGATGTTGAAAAAACGGCTGTGACAACGCCTTTCGGGCTGTACGAGTTTCTCTTCATGACCTTTGGTTTTAAGAACGCCAGCCAATCGTTCCAAAGATTTCTCAATAGGGTGACCTAGACTTTGTATTTGCTTACATCGACGACATCCTGATAGCGTCGAGCTCTGAGGAGGAGCACACTGATCATCTCAATGAGCATAATTTGCGTGTGAACCCAAGCAAGTGTGTTTTCGGCGTGTCCGGGATCGAATTTCTCGGGCATGCAATCAACTCCTCCGGCATCAGGCCGTTGGCCTCGAAAGTCGAGGCCATCAACAACTTCCCGGAGCCCAAGCGGGTTGTAGACCTTCGCCGATTCCTCGGCATGGTCAATTTCTATCGTCGCGACATACCTCGTGCCGCGCATCTTCAGGCGCCTTTAAATGAGTATCTTCACGAGTCGAAGAAGAATGACACGAGGGAAATCTTGTGGACGAGTCACTCTCAGGAAGCCTTCACCAAGATCAAGGAAGCCCTTGCAAAGGCGACCTTGTTGGTGCATCCGTGCGCTGGAGCTGATTTAAGGATAGTAACTGACGCGTCCGACTTTGTTATGGGCGCAGTCCTCGAGCAAAAGGGCTCCAATTCACATTGGGAGCCTCTGGCCTATTTTTCGCGGAAGTTCACCCCTGCTCAAATGAAGTACAGCGCGTATGATAGAGAGCTGACAGCCGTGTTTGAGGCAGTCAAACACTTCAGAGACTCTATCGAAGGTCGGTCGTTCTCTGTTCTTACCGACCATAAACCTCTCATGTACGCGTTTCTTCAGCGTCCTGAGAAGGCTTCACCCCGTCAAGCGAGACAATTATCATACATCGCCCAGTTTACGACGTCTATATTGTACATTCCGGGTTCGGACAACGTCGTGGCCGATGCTTTATCGAGGGTCGATGCTCTTCGAATGCCGCTCGAGGCTTGTCTCGAGGACATCGCCGAGGGGCAGGCGGCTGATGAGCAACTTAGACTCATCTGCGCCTCTTCTGATCATCCTCTTAAACTAAAGAAATTGCTGTGGGCAGATCACATTCCCATATATTGCGAGATTTCTGGGGAGGCCATTCGCCCTTACATCCCTGGTAATCTGCGCAGGGCTGTGTTTAATCTGTTTTATGATTTCGCCCATCCTGGCGCAAAAGCTTCTGATAGGCTAATTTGGCAGCGCTGCGTGTGGCTGGATATGCACAAGGACGTAGCTCGCTGGTGCAAGCTCTGTTTGAGCTGCCAGCAATCGAAGGCGTCTCGGCACAATAAACATCGTCCCGAACATTTCGTTCCTCCGGACGGCAGATTTGATTACGTCCACTTGGACATTGTTGGTCCCCTGCCGACTTCGGAGGGTTTCTCCTACCTCTTGACGATGGTAGATCGTTTTTCTCGTTGGGTGGAGGCTGTCCTCATGAAAGACAGGGAGGCAGAGTCCATAGCTCGCGCGTTTTTGGAGTCGTGGATTTCTCGCTTCGGTGCGCCCAAAGTCGTGACTACCGACCAGGGTGCTCAGTTCGAGTCTCGGCTGTTTTCAGCACTCCTATCGCTCATCGGTTGTCACCGTGTGAGGACCACTCCTTACCATCCGCAGTCGAACGGCATGATTGAGCGTTGGCACTGCGTGCTCAAAGCGGCCATTATGTGCCACGCCCGCGAGGAATGGACTCGCGTCCTTCCCATCATGTTGATGGGACTTCGATCACACGTGCGTTCGGATATTGCAGCATCGCCTGCGGAAATGTTATTTGGGTCTACATTGCGTCTGCCGGGGAAATTTTTCCTTCCGACAATGACGCGCCCGACCCGAACGTTTTCCTAGAGGAATTTAAAAAATATATGCGCAAAGGACGTCCTGTGCCCGTAGTGCATAACTGTAGGACGCGCGCGTTTATGTTTAAGGAATTGCGAACATGTATGCATGTCTTTCTCCGCAACTTGGCGAAGATATCGCGAACGTATACCGGTCCGCATAAGATTATCGAAAGGATCACTGAGCACCTATTTAAAATCGAGGTCGACGGTGCTCAGCGTACAGTTGCCTTGGATCTGATAAAGCCAGCATTTTTCGTTCCGGATTTCCTGGGGAACGCGCCGCCGGGCACCTCTGGTTCCTCCGACCCTTCTGGCCGGGAGCGTGCTCCGGTGCGGACATATACGCGAAAGAGGGTTACCTTTGCGCCTACAACGCGCAAGTAGGTGTAGTGTCGCGTGCAACACTATGTTGCCGTGTCGATTGTAGATTGCGAAGCATTTTTGCGTCACCGTTCGTGCGTTGCGTGTTACCTACAACGCAGTTTGTAATGTGCATAGCTCTTCTCTTTGCGACAGAAGTCAGCAAGGCTGCTGTACGCGAAGCGTTATACATTACTGTTTTCGATGTGTTAATATTTGGAGTCAGATGTACAGCGTTATGTGCGCTCATCCGTGGAGTCATGCGAGGCTGCGACTCTCGCACTCACACCGGTACACTTGGTACACTGTGTAAAACTGTAAATATTGTATATATGTAAATAGTGTTCTAATTATTGGAAATAAAGTTCGTTTGCACTCGGGGGGGAGTCTGTGGGGAACGTGAGTTCCCCCTCCCCGGTTACGGTCATGAGTGGGGGTCGGCGACATGATCAGCGCGCCGAGTCTCCCGCTCTCTCTCGTCTTCCGACCACCGAGGCAAACGGTTCGACTCCGTACATTGTGAAGAGTTTTATTTTGCTCTAGCCACGTTGTGGTAACCTAGAATCAGAGAACCGATCGCGTCTCTTTACCTCCGCGAGTAGGCGCGGTGCACCTTCGTTATAGTTGGGCCAAGTTTCCTACAGGCACGGCCAAAACCCGGGCGTGAGTACTCTCATTTACTCTCTGCTACATACTATCAGAGAGTATTATATAATTTGCGCTTCAAATGTTCGTGTAAATTAGTAGTGTTGTTTGCACTTTTATACTCTCTTTTACACAAGAGACATATGGCACTTGTTAGTGACTTTTTCCCAAAATATTGCCAGACTATTGATCGCTTTTGTCTGTACATATTGTATTATATACACCAGCAGCTATATATATATATATACACTTAAAACTATATACACACCAGACACACTCTAACTACGCTATATACATACACTATATATATTATACATGCATTATTAATAATAATCAAAAAATCATTTATCAACCAGGTTACAACAAAATGCTATATAAATGATAGTTTAATAGACTTATTTAAACACAGGGCTGGGAAAGCCAATGCTTTTAGTACTGGTTCAAAATTTAAGAACTATTTGATTTCGTAAAAAATCAGAACTACATTCGCTAATACTGCTAATACTGACACGTTCGTATCTATTATTTTACTAAAACCAACTAAACCCGCGATCGTCATATTTTTCACAATCATATTTTCCACCAGTTAGATATATTTTTTTAATAAGATTGTTAAAAAATTGTAATTTAAAATTTCTTTTTGACATTAATTTATGATTATTGTAATCTATAAGTCTAATTATAAATAATAAATAAATATAAACAATAATTAAAAAATGTATAAATTATTAGTAGTAGTATCTTTATTCTCAAATATATGCCTTACGGCGTTACATTTTTCTCTTTTCTTCCTTCATTTCCATATTCCTTATAATTACATTTTTCTTATCTCTATCCTATACTTATACTTTGTATAAATTATCATTTATCCTTTAATAATAATGCAATATAAAGACAAAGTGTTAATGAACTTTTTAAAAAAATATCTAATATCGATAGATATAATTATAAAATACTATTTTTTCTTTAGGTTATGATTAATATTTTATTCCCATAAATGCAATATGTAAGTATCATTATTTAATAATTGTTATTTATGCTACATACACATGCTTATTGAACGAATTATTCGATATCGCTAATGAGTGAATGTATTTGATAGTAAATCTTATAAAATCTATGCAAAACTCCCACCGTTAAAATTCAACCAACAGCTCGATAGTAGCGATTGATTCAGTTGATTGAATTTAGTCGATAATTTAAAAAATCAGTCGACTGAAAATAGTAGTTGGCTACTATCGATTTAGTCGATAGTTTTAGTCGATGGTGCCCATCACTAGTGCAGTGATGAGATACGAGGCGCTTTTTTTCGCGCATGCGCAACGATTCTAGCCTCAGTCAAGTACGAAGATCGGGTATCTTGGTCGCCCCGCTAATTTCGCAAAATTTGTTAATGGTTGTGGAAAATAAACGCCATTACACTTCGCACGCAACTATTTATTATAAAGCAAACCATCTTATAAAAATATGTGAAATAAAGAATATAAAGAACATAACGTATCTATGTATATTAACGAGATCATGGAGAACAGTCTTGAATCCGTGTTACCCGGTTACGAGATAGGTAACCTTATGTATAGGAACTTTTTAGTTAGCGCGGGCGCCGATAGACGTCGCTGTGTAGCGAAATCTTCTTCAATTCTCCCACTTTCCGCTATGCAGTCCCATATTATTTATGCATCTGTCATGCACAATTCGCTTCAATCCTTTTGTCATTATATCGGCCAGGTTGTTGTCAGTCGACACGTATGACAATTCCACTTCGCCATTTTCCATCATTTCCCTAACAAAATGATATGCGATATCGATGTGTCTGGTGCGACTCTTTTCTACTCTGCTGTTAGAGAAATGTATCGTAGCTCGGTTGTCGCAATACACTATGCATTTGCCTGAAACATAACTAATTATTTTTGTCTCCGCAAGGAACATATTTACCCATTTAGCCTCTTTCATTGCATGAGATAGCGCAATATATTCGGCCTCCATGGTCGACAAAGCTATGTTTTTCTGCTTCTTGGTACGCCATTGGATCACGTTTTTATCCAGGTTCATTACCATTCCTGAGCATGATTGTCTTTGGTCTATGTCACCTGCCCAATCAGCATCGCTGTATATATTTATTTTGGGCTTCCCCTCGCACCGTTTATATAACAACTCGTACTCCTTCGTATTCGTCAGATATCTGAGTACATGTTTTGCTTGTCCCCAATGAATTTTGCCTGGGTTAGCATTGAATTGTGACAATTTCGTCACCGCGTACAGAATATCCGGCCTGGTATACAGTGCCAAATACATGAGTGAGCCGATAATTTCCCTATACGGGACGCGTGCCATGGTTTCTTTCTCCTGGTCTGGACTATCTGGACGTCGGACTATCATTCATGGATAACGTAACTCCCGATTCCAGTGGCGTGGCAGCTGGACGGCATTCTGTCATGTTGTATTTCTTCAATATTGATTCTATATACGTCTTCTTTGACAAAGCAATGTCACCGTTAGTTTTTCGTTCTATCTTCACACCTAGAACGTGACTCATCTCGCCTAAATCACTTGATTCATAAGCTCTTGTAATTTTGCCTATTTTGACTATTTTGTCGATCTCTGATTTATTTTATGAGAATATTAATAAATCATCCACGACATATTAACGTATACGACAATTATTGTACGTGAATCCTGACTTGTATATGTACAGCTCGATGACTTCATCCTTTTAAATCCTACTTTGATCAGGAAATCGTTTAACTCTTCGTCTCATTTTCTGCCAGACTGTTTTAGACCATAAAAAGGCCTTAATAATCTAGCTATTTTACCACTTCCGACTCCAAAAGAAGGTGGTAGTCGCATATAAATAGTTTCATCGAGTTTTCCATATAAGTACGCACATTTAATGTCTACGTGCCTGGTATGCCAGCCATAAACTGCAGTAATTGCCACAGAAGTCTGATTATCGTAAAACTCGCGACTGGCGAATACGTTTCCGTATAATCTATTCCTTTTCTCTGAGTGTGTCCCTGCGCGACTAATCTAGCTTTATAGAGGGATATGTTGCCTTCTGCGTTGGATTTTAACTTGTAAATCCATCTGGAACTAATGCACTTATGTCCTTTGGGTAATTCAACTATTTCCCAAGTTTTCCTACTTTCGAGACTATCAATTTCTTCTTTCATGGCGCTTTGCCATTGAGATGCTTGTGGCGAACTCAACGCTTCCTCCAGCATCTGAGGTTCCGATATCTCCAATATATTTGCCTCGATATTGAAACTTCTTACCGAATCTTCTGAATCACTATATGTTTCGCGATTTGTCACCTTCGGTTTTTGTTCCCGCTACCTTCGATTTTATCGGGACATTCTAATTATTTATTTAGTGCCGGTTCAAGTGAGGAAGGAGGTATACCGGATTGGGTTGAGAAGCGGGAGAACGCCGTATTAAATAAACTCTCCACTCGGTTAACTCGATTTATTAATTAATTGGAGCACGGGCTCCTACGCACTCTTCGATATTTCGTCTACTTTTCGTTTCTTGGATGTGATCGATACTGAGTTCAAAATGCTTCTGTTCGGCGCGACGGCAACGGTGACTTCGAGACGCTCGCATTGTTTTTCACCTTCGCAAGACGTCTTCGTTAGCGCTAACGGTAGTCGCTAGGATGTTTTGAATTCAACCTAACCGTATATATTTAAATACAACGACGAGATCGAGCGCACCGGCTCAGCCGGAACAGTTTTCCTTTACGACCGTATGGGTTTCTAACCGTTTTCTTCTGTCTGCCTTTCTTCTGTGTTTGTACGGAATTGTCAGCTTCCACTATTTGTGAACTGGCCTCTTTATTTTCATCCATATAGAGCACATCTTCTTTATTGTTTTGTGTTGCATTCAAATCTTCGGCTTGTTCGTCAAAATCATTATTTACCGCAAGAGTCCTTGCATTCTCATCTTCTGACCAGACATCATTGTACCTCCACCTGTGAGCATCAGTTTTATGAATCCATTCGTAGCCTACTTTATGTTCTACGAATTTGACGTGCTTGACGTCCTGCTTTTGTGGACACCACAATCTATATCCACGGGTATGAGTCCCATATCCCACTAGGACACACTCTACACCCCTATTGTCCAATTTGTGTGCTCCCTGTTTCGGTAATCGAGCATAAGCAAGATATCCAAACACTCTCAAATGCTGTATGTTTGGTGTTCGTCTCGTCCAGACGGTTAAGGGAACTTCATGGTTTATGCCTGCATGGGTTACCCTGTTTTTTATGTAGGCAGCAGTTGTCACGGCTTCGGCCCAAAATTCTTGAGGTAGTGACGCTGAGTTAAGCATGGATCTGGTCATATTGATTAACGTTCTATTGATCCTCTCGGCCACTCCATTCATCTGTGGGGTTTCAACGTTGGCGCGCTCATATCTTATGCCCAATTCTGCGAAAAAAGCTGTTAATTCTAAATCTTTTAACTTTCTTCCCTTGTTGACGTCCGACGGATTTTATATATTCCTTAACATATTGCAGCGTCTCGTCCTTCGTCTTCATACACTTGACAGTAGTCTTCCTCGAATAATCATCCGTAAAAGTAATAAAATATTTACTTCCACCTATGGACTTGACTGATAAAGGACTGCAAACGTCACTATATATTAATTCGCACACGTCTTTTGATTGTCTATCTTTCAACCTCTTACGCGATGCTTTGGTTGCTTTACCTATGCAACATGCATCGCAGACAAATTTTGTATTTTTTGTATCGGACAATCCCCGAACTTTATTGCCATGCATCATATTCTTTATGACCTCTTGACTTGTGTGACATAACCTTTGGTGCCACAACTCATCCGTGTTTAGATTTAAAACATGTGACTCGATTGACTTTGCGTAGCCAACCTCAACTTTAGCATTGACCACATACAAATCATTTACTCTGCTTGCTTCGCAGACTATCCTTTTGGTAATCATGTTCCATATAGTAGCTTTCCCATTTTTAAACGTCAATTGTTTTTCTTTTCTCTCTATTCTTGATACTGACATCAAGTTTTTACGTATCCCTGGAACATAGTATACATCATACATTGTTATTATACCTTCCTTACCATTCACTGATGTTTTTAAGACAACGTTTCCGATTCCCCTTGCTATGAGAACCGCGCCATCATGTTTATTTGGGTCAGCTGCTGTATTAATAATCTCGGAATCCAATTGTCGAAATGTTGAGAACCATTCGCGCCTTTTACACACATGATGTGTCGAACCGCTATCTAATACCCACGACTCGTCCATATCTATAGTATTCAGCGATACTAGAAACACTTCAGCATCCCTTTTAGTTTTCGTTTCATATTTTTGTCTGCCACGATCAACTCTGCTTCTGCAGTCTCTACCGTGATGACCCGTCTTCCTGCATTTGTAACAAACTATTTCTTTATTTCTTTCAGCGTTAGCAGGCTTGTATTTATCAGCATGATTTCTCTTAGTAACGTATAGAGCTTCCTTTGAATTTTCTGACTCATCAGTCAGTTCTTGCCATTCTTCTGTTATACTCTGCTAATAGAGTATTTATCATTTCTTTCGATGTGAATTTTTCATCGGGAAGGTTAGCAAGTGTCATGTTTAAGTTTTCGTATGAGTCTAGAAGACCTGACAACAGCGTATATGCGATATCCTCATCGCTTACTTCTGCTCCAGCCTCTCGAAGATTGGTTGTAGCGATCTTGGCTCTGGCTAGATAATCAGGCATACTTTCCTCCTGTTTCATCTTCAAATGATAAAACTGTTTCTTTAGGCTCATAATTCTGACTCTCGATTTGGGTTCGTGAATCTGTTGCAGACTATGCCACGCGTCATACGCCGTATTGCATTCCTCGATGTGCACCTGCTGTTCTACGCCGATATTTAAACCTATGGCGGCAATAGCTTTGTTTTCGTTCATCTCGTGCGCTTTTCTTTGTGCTTCCGTAGCATTTGGCACAGGTTCTAATTTTGCCAACACGTAGTCTAATAACCCTTTGCCGCGCAGTAGCCATCTCATTTCGATCTTCCAGGATCGATAATTGTCGGCTGACAATTTTGTTATGCGAGTTTAGTTTCCATACTCATTTTACCACTTTATAGAGTATATATGGCCTTACTAAAACTCGACGAACCACGCTGCGCGCATGCAATTTATTTTAGGTTATCTTGATGACACGTGCGTACCAAGGCTTGCGTTGCAGAACGTTTCCTGGGCGTTACTGGACGCTTCCAAGCGTCCTTAGCCAATGTTAATGGGCTGGAAAAGGGTTGTGGAAAATAAACACCATTACACTTCGCACGCAACTATTTATTATAAAGCAAACCATCTTATAAAAATATATGAAATAAAGAATATAAAGAACATAACGTACCTATGTATATTAACGAGATCATGGAGAACAGTCTTGAATCCGTGTTACCCGGTTACGAGATAGATAACCTTATGTATAAGAACTTTTTAGTTAGCGCGGGCGCCGATAGACGCCGTAGCGGAATCTTCTTCAAAATTTATTACTATTTGATTTTAAAAAATTAATGTAAAGTGTGTACATATATATATATATTAAAATTTAATATATACATACGTACACAACTCCGCTAGACGCCAATCATACTCCCCCACTATTTTCCTCCCAATAGTCCCCCACAAACTTCAGACGTAGATACGTTCCTGCCGAAACTCGCGCATGCGCGAAAAAAGCACCCCATATCTCATCACTGCACTAGTGTGCCACCCTTAGACCATATATACTTATAGACACGGCGCAGATAATTTTGCCTATGGCAAAGATCATTCAGATCATGGTAAAGTGTGACGTCACAGTTTCGAAAGATGTACAAGCTATGCTCATCGACAGCGCCTACGCTTGGCTTATGAGTGTGAGGGGGGTATACCCGGAAAGAATGGACAGAATAATTTCAAAGAATTTGGCATTTTATCATGAAATAATCATTATATAAAGTATATTTGAGATACAAATATTTATTCTATATGTTTTATTAAGGCATTACAATGAAGTATGAATTAATAATAGTATTATATATTAACTATTTTAGGAATCGATATTTGATTCTGTTTCACCGACCCTTGCCTTAAATTGAGAATCCGGGAATAAAATTCGCAGGATCGAGTGCGGAAGAAGGATTGATAAGACGCTCGGGAAACAGGCAAACAGAACACTTTCAATTCACCAATTTGGTTTCCAACCGAGGTTTACGGTTGCACTAATTGTTTTTATTGGTCCATAACACAAAACTCGACAATGGGCGCGTACGGCACGCGTGGTCAGACACTCCGAAAGAGCGATCTCGATTATCCTCGCAGAGGAGAGATTTCTCGTAAGGGAGATAATACCGATCGGATTTAAATAAATTCGCTGAGACTTTCGACAATTGAATTCGCGTGTGTTCTCGCAGAGGAAGTTACAACAGAACGCCGTAACTTACGGCTGGGTGTCCTATTTACAGGAATCGGTGGATACCCCCATCGTACACATACATGGGAGCTCGCTTCGTGGTATCTACTCGCTGCAGTACTATCGGAATGACGAGGGGGTTGTTCGCGCTGCTTAATTTTGGCGGAAACGACGGTTGACGTCTAACAAACCGCCCGCCTTGCGCGATCGCGCAACAGAATCGGAATAGGTCGGCGAGCTCTCCACACACACACACACACAACATACCTTACATGCTAACTATTTACAATACCAGTCGCGACTGGGTGACACCTGGGCCGACGGCCGGCCGCGATTGTTGCGTCACGTGGTCGTGACGTCGCTCGCTTGACAACCGTGGCTTCTGGCGAGATGGTAGCGCGATCGGTGACGTAGCCTGCTCGGGGGGTACCGCGTCAATTGTTTACCGGTAACGGACAGACACGGGTGATGGGTCGTTTATACGTTGAGGACGCAGTTTTGACCTCCACCACTCGTACGTGCCCGTCTTTACCTGGGAACGTTTTTGTGACCCTCCCTAGTTCCCATTTATTAGGAGGTAGTAGGGGGTTGTCCAAGAGGACTACGGCTCCTTCATTGATTTCATTCTGAGCGGTCTGCCATTTGTACCGCGACTGCAGTTCCTGCAGGTACTCGCGGGACCATAGCAGCTCGTGGAATTTCTGCACTTGTTGCCATTGTGATAAGTGCGAGGTCGGCTCGTCACTCAAGGAAGGAATTCCTCCGGCTCGTCCCAGAGGAACCGGACGTGAACTCAGTGGACTACCGGTTAAGAAGTGCCCTGGCGTGAGAATTTCCAGGCACTCAGGATCGTCTCGCACCCAAGTAATTGGACGCGAATTTAAGGTGGCCTCCACCTTGCAGAGTAGTGTGGACATCTCTTCAGACGTTGGCGCAAACGACCCCATGATTCGACGAAGGTGATGCTTGGTCGACCTGACTGCGGCTTCCTGCATTCCTCCGTGGTGAGGGGCGCCCGGGGGATAGAACCTCCACTGAATTCGGAGAGTGGAGCATCGACTTTTCAATTCGAAGTGTCGAGCGAGTTCGTTGGACGCGCCTACGAAATTCGTCCCATTGTCACTGGTGATCGTCTGAGAAGCACCGCGTTTGGACGTGAAGCGATCGAAGGCTGCGAGGAAAGCAGCCGTGGAACAAGCATCAACCAATTCTAGATGGATCGCGTGAGTAGCAAAGCAGATGAATACTGCGATGTACTTTTTGTACGTTCGTTTTCCGCGCCCTGGTGCGTCCCTCACTTGGTATGGACCGGCGTAATCGACTCCAATGTGAGTGAACGGAAGGGACGGACGGCAACGTGACGTCACGAGGTCTTGCATTACTTGCGTGGCAGTTTCCGCCCGCCAACGCGCGCATTTGACGCATCGATGGATCACGCGACGGACCGAATTGCGCAGCCCTAATATCCAATATTTTTGGCGAGTCGTGTACGTCGTGATTTGAGTTCCGCCATGCAAGGAGAGAAGATGCGATTCCCGAATTATGAGGTCGGAAACGTAATGTTTCGGCAGTATCGCGGGATGCTTCGTTTCCCAGGGCAAAAGGGAGTTTCTGAGTCTCCCACCTACGCGTACGACTCTGTATTGGTCTGTGAAGGGGTTGAGCGGTAAGAGTGACGAGCGATTAGGCAACGGTTCTTTCTGGTCGAGCGCGGAGATTTCGGTTGCGAACGAACTGCGTTGTATTATTCGCAGTATTGTTCTTCCCGCGTCGCGTAGCTCAGAGGCGGTGAGGAACGAGGGGAGCGCGGTGCTTGTTTGTTTTCGCACCGTGTTTATAAATCGCCGCACGTGACAGAATACGCGGATCAGGCGTTGCCAGCTGGAGAAGCGAGACAGAACATCCCAGTCCTTGTTGGTTGTTGTGTTATGGACGGCGATCTTATATCTCTCCTCCTCCGTTTCGTAGGTCTGCTGAACGGGCCAGTCCTCTTCGTCCCTCTTCAACCACGACGGACTCTCGATCCACAACGTCGATGACAGCAGCGTTCCGGCGCTTACGCCGCGCGAATTTAAATCCGCAGGATTGCAGTGCATCCAGACGTGTCTCCAGACGGCATTCGGCAGCGTGGTGTGGATCTTGGACGTCCTGTTGGCCTCCGTGGTCTTCCAAGCAGCGGGATGTTTCCGCAACCATGCGAGAACAATCGTGGAGTCCCAGCAAACTGTCCGACTTACCGGTATCCCGATCAAGTGGGTCACGTGAGCGGCCAGCTCGATTAACATGACGGCGCCATTCAACTCTAAGATAGGGATGGAGACCGTTTTTATCGGGGCTACTCGCGATTTGGCTGTGAACAGCGTTGTATGCGTTTCGCCGATGAGAGACATCACATGGGCGTAAATAGCACACGAGATGCGTCGCTGAATCCATGTAATTGGATTTCGAGTGAGTCAGGGGCGTACTGAATCCACCGCGGAATCCTCATTGCGTTTAACGCGCGCCAGTCCATGCAGAAGATGTACCAGGTTTCGCGGGTGTTGTCCCATACGCAGTCATCCCAGCTGATTTTTTCGAGTCATTGGGTGCCGACAAGAACTGTTCCTACTGCAATCTCTCTATATTGTGTTTTTAACAAAAGTTGTTCATTTTAGTTTTTTGATACATTTCGTTACTCTAACAATAAGGAGAAAAAGTAATGTATTATTTTAAATTTAATATCATCTATTTTGTTTTTCGTAAATTATCTTCTCATACAATTTTATGGTTCGATTGTTAAGAATGTGTTTAGATAATAATTTATGTTTAGTTAATAATAAAAAAAATATTGAGCCGCTCTCTTTAAACCTTATAGAACACGAGAAATATATTTTAAAAAATATTGATTTTGCAATTAAAAGGGTATATACCAGTGGCGCGCGCCGCTTCCCTTGTATTTTCTAAAATATAAATAATAAATACATATTGTGCGATTATTTTTGTCAGAATATTTATGTTGTTCTTGTGAACAAAACGTAATGCGTAATTTCGACGAACCGCGTGACGAACCGCGCAAAACGGCACACAAAACAGCGAGCCGAGCGGCGAACGGAACGGATTTGTGCTATTCCCAGAATTTCTTGCGAATAACTATGGAAGCTGCAGCGACGTATATTTATATTCATTATGCGTTAGTCGCGAAATACAGAAAATGTTGGCAGTTTATTGAGTCAATTAAAGGTTCAAAGAGATGTTCAGGTGTGTACGAAGCATTAATGACATCAGATTCGAGACTAAATGACTTGAATTTTTGGAGATGTTATGACATTTCGACGAACATTTCGCCGGACCGCGAAACGGACGGTGCCACAAATAGTCCAGTCAATGAATGCTTAAAAGGGAGGTGTAGAGGGAAATGGAAGGAACACAATTTTTGACTTTGGGACTTTGTTTGGACTAGTTAGGAGGTAAAGATACTAAAAGTCCCCGCTCCTAGGAGGTGAGCGGGGTGCAGGGGGGGCACATAGAAGGTCCCTCTTTTTGGTTTTCCGCTTATATCTCGGAAACTATGTGTCCTAGCGATAAGACCATTCTATACAAAATTAATGCTGACAAAATATCCCACAAGATTGTTTTTATTCAGTTTTTCGGTATCTCGCACAGTATTCGAGATATCCGCGCTCATAGTTCACTAATTTCGAAAAAGAAAATTTTTGCCTCATGTTTTTTGCCTTATTTGACTAGCTAACTCTTCAGCCTTTCGTCCTATGAAAAAGTCATGACAAAGGAAGTTGTTGAGCATTAAATTTTCTTCAAGAAGATATCATTTTTATTATTTCATTTTCAACCGTTTAAAAGTTAGACCAATTTTAACTTTATGTGTAAATTCCGAGATCTACTGACTAGTCTACGGACTTAGTGGGGGATGTTGGAGTATGCACACCGTGCTTATGGTGCTGGAATGGGATAGTGGAGGGGGAAAAGAAGGAGAGGAAAAAACAAAACAAACAAAAACACCGTTTCAATTGTTTCTAGTGACACTGTTAACATTCAGTTTCTTCTCAAGTTAGCTTGTGAAACGTTGCGTGAAACGATTTATATGTGCTACATCTTGGTTGTGCTACATCGTGGTTGTTCGATATCGAGAGCGTTTTACCATTACAATGAGTAGTAGGTGTTTTGTGTGTGATGAAGAGATAAGTGAATCAAGTGATGGTGTTTCAAAAGTGGGTCAAAAGGGAATACGTTCGCTCAAGAAAGCCAGCAAAGAGATGGGCGACAGCAAAATCCAACAGCTAGCTGGTTTGGAGTCACTTCTCGTCCATACTTCGTGTCGAAAAAATTATACGAGAAGCAATACGATTGTGGCTTTGAAGAAACATGAAGCACCAACGTTTTCACAACCGCCGGTCATGAGGTCTGCTATACCGACATTCGATTTTAAGAACAATTGTTTCTTCTGTGGAGAGGCTATTAAAAATGAAGACAAGAAGCCCCTGAATAAAAGGAGGAAGGTGTTCAATGTCCGCACTGTGGAATTACACAAAGCGTGTCTGCAGGCCGCCTCAGCAAGAAAAGATAGTTGGGGCAATGAAGTATCATTTCGCCTGTCCTCTATTAACGATCTCGTCGCTGAGGAGGGTGTTTATCATAATGATTGCCGTTTGAAATTTGTTAAGCAGTATTATGCTCAACCGAAATCAGACACTCGTGTTCCCCAATCTGACCATGTTACAAGAGCATTGAATGAAATTTGTGTCTACATCGAGGAGTCTACCTACTGCCAATTTTCACAGACTGAAATACTTAGTATCGTCACTGGTGTCAAATCTGTATGGAAAACAATAAAGGCACAACTTGAAGCAACGTATGGGGATTGTATAATAGTGACTGAAGGTTCGAACAGATTCAATGTTCCAGTGCTATGTTTTAGAGATGCTGGACAACAATTGATACATGATGCTTGGTACGAACACAAGGAGGACAACGCATGTGACGAGCGACTCAGAATTGTCAAAAAAGCAGCCGAAATCATTAGACAGGATATTCAGAGTGAATTGTACACTTATGACAAATATCCTCTTAGTGATGACTTCCTAAAGGATGCAGAAGCTCTCCCTCAAACCCTACTCACTTTTCTGGAGTATGTGACGATGAAGAAAAAAAGAGTCAAAGAAACAAAGACAAAGTGTATTGCTATCGGGCATGTTATCGTCTCAATCGTCAGACCACGTACCTTCACGTCTTCAGTGATGAGCATCCTTTCCCTTCTCCACAGGAAATATGCCTCTAGGAGACTAATTGATGTTCTAATGAATTTGGATTTTTGTTCATCGTATTATGAAGCCCAAACATTGGAAATGTCTGCTCTCATGCATGCTCAACCAACTTTCAAGTCAGATTCATTCAGCCAATTCGTGTTTGACAACGCTGACTTTAATGCGTGCACCATCGATGGGCTCAATTCTTTTCATGCAATGGGTGGTATCAGATGTATTACATCGTCCAGTTCTGTGGAGAGAGGATCCGACATTCCTAGACTGACCATCATGCCTACGTCGCTGAAGACTGGAAAACTCGGGATTATTCCACTCGAAACATTCCACACCAAGGAAATGGGGTTACAAACAGTCACTGTGCAAGAATTGGTGATTCCAGATGAACCAAAACATCCTGATCCTCATGAAACCTTGTGGTTTGTTGCTAAACAGCAAGGTACATGCAGTCCATTACAACAGGATGCTTCAGCGAGAAGACAAAAGTTGTTACACTTCCCTTCATAAATGCTCCTCCTTCCAGCTACGATACTATCTATACAGCGTTGCAATATGCAGCTAAGTTATGTGAGAAGCAACAGTGCTTGACCATCACATTTGACCAGCCTCTTTATTGGAAGGCCAGAGAGATTGTGGCAGCTGCTCCACTTGATTCAAAACTTTCAGCATGCGTGATGCGTCTTGGGGGATTCCACCTCCTGATGTCCTTTTTGGGAGCCATTGGCTATTTGATGTCTGGAAGTGGTCTGAAGGAACTTCTGAGTACTGTCTATGCTCCTCTGTCAGTAGACAAAATGCTGCAAGGCCATGCTTTTGCCAAGGCAGTGAGAGGACATTTGGTTGCAACCACAGCTTTGTCAACCATAATATTAGAAAACATCCAGTTGACAGAGGAAGAGCAGACGTGTATTAAAGAAGTAATGTCAAATTTTCTTAACGAGCCTCCCTCTCTGCTTTCGATTAATGAAAACTCTCACCTTAAAAAAGTGTCCATCAAATTCGGAGCTGCACTGGATCAACTCAGTGATAAGGGACCAACAATACAGCTTTGGGTACAGTACTTCAAAATGGTATGCTTGATGAAAGAGTACATCCATGCAGAGAGGTCTGGGGATTGGAAAGGACACCTCGATTGTATAAAGCGAATGATCCCGTACTTTCATGCTTCTGGGCACTTTCCCTACGCCAAGTCATGCCATTTATACGTCCAAGATATGGAAAATCTGTCTTCAAAACTGACAGCCGAAATGAAACAAATTTGTAAATAACAGTTACTTCACAATGCGGCGATCTGATCGCTTTTGGTCAGGGGTGTGGTCCGATATGACCATTGAGACCACCCTCATGCGAGCATTTTCTGGCCAAGGTGGCATGACCCGTGGTAGAGGTGTGACAAATAGTACATTCAGCAAATGAGCAATTGGAACAAATGCGACCCATGATATTTGCACCTCTCTAGAAGATTTTTGTGGGGTTCTATTCACGTCAAGTGAGCAGCACAGAGATTTTGGACAAGCCAGCCAAACAAAGGATGCAGCTGATGTTACTAAACTAATTGAGTGGTTTGGGAAATATTCTCCCTTTCCGGTTACCAGTGACATCATGTCTATTGCGACTGGGGTGGTTGGTGACAAAACAATCACGTGCTATAATGCTGTTACAGTTGGTAAACAGGCAATGGCTAAAATGGTGAATTCTCGATTTTCAGATATCAAACTGTCTCGGAAAGATCGAGCACTCCCCCTTTCGACTATAAGCTCGTCGATCAAGATCAACGACGAAAAGGTCTGTAGATCCTTTTTTGCTATTCCAACGCATATCTATAAGCAAGAAAACCGACGAAGATTTGAAAATTTATTTGCAATATGAGTTAGCCCCTTTTCCTTTGGCATTCTTCAATGAGGGTGGGATGAGGAAATCGTCGAAATCAATTCTCTACAAAGAGCTGAATCCAACAACCAAAGATGTACATGTGACACACTTTGACATTGTTATGGACGGAGGACTTCTCGGAGGACGGAGGACGATATCTGCCATTTGTGATGAGTACGCCAATTTTGTGAGCAGTTACTATCGTGGAAGGAGTTGCACTGTTATGTTTGATGGGTACACGAGCTTATTATCAAGTACCAAGGTTGCTGAGCAGCAAAGGCGGTATCGCCTCAGCAAGTCAGTCGACATACAATTCAATTGGGAGACAGTCATAACTGTGAAGCAGAGAGACTTCCTGTCAAATGTCTACAACAAAAGTCGGCTGATTAACATGTTGAAGGTCACACTACAGGCACATGGAGTCAGAGCCCTTCAAGCACAGAACGATGCGGACGTCCTCATTGTAGACACGGCTGTGGAGTTGTCACATACCACCGCTGTTGCTGTTATTGGCGAAGATGTCGACCTAATAGTTCTGTTGATGGCCAAAACACCTGCTGACCAGGACATAATTTTCGTCAAGCCTGGACGTGGAAGTATTAAACCTTCATTGTTTTCTACCCAGGAGCTTCAGACCGAGCGGCTGCGAGACATACTATTTCTACACGCCTTCACGGGGTGCGATACCACCTCAGCAGCCTTCCGAAAGAGTAAGCTGGGATTTATCAAACTGTATTTGAAGTCTCCAGACGTCCAGGGAGCTGCTGCAGTTTTCTCAGACCCTTCTTCAACCAAGGATAATATAGAGGAAGCTGGAAAAAAGTGTATTTTGAAGTGGTACGGGGCCCCACCTAAAGAGAAATCTCTAGACGCTTACCATTACCAATCCTTTCTTAAACCAATATCAACCGGACATCTCATGCCTCCCACCAACTGAGGAGACAGCGAAACATTCTCTGAGGACATATCACCAAGTCCAGATGTGGTTGGGACATGAGCTGCCGTCTCAGATGTATGGGTGGGAGCTAACCACCAGCAAATTTCTAACGCCAGTGCACAGTGAGCAGCAGGCTGCACCGGATGAAATATTAAAAATGATTTTTTGTCGGTGCACAAAGGATTGTGCCACCACCAAATGCGGATGTAGAAAGGCATCTCTCAAGTGTTCCCCTGCCTGCCAAAACTGCCAGGGGAACTGTCTCAATGGAGGCCCCTTTTTGGACAATGAGGATGAAGAACTCAACATCGATTCTCTGCCAGTCATCCTCGAAGATTTATCCCCTTTCTCAACGGATGAAGAAGAAAACGAAGCAGAACCCACCCCAGGACCAAGTTTGCATGACGAGCCAGGATCCTCCCGCGGAGAATCTCCGGAGGATCCTCCTCCAGGAGAGCCAGGAATTGATAACAATTATTACTGTATAATTGTACTATATGGTGTAAATTCATTAGATTCCATTAGATTCGGGGTGTCGAAAATAGTATTCAACGATATCAAACAATATTACTTTTGAAGAACTACATATGTACCTGAAAATGTATTACATAATACATACAGGATGTCCCAAAACGATAGCGTTAGCCGGAAATGGGAGATTCCTTGGGTCATTTGAAGCGACATTTTCCAAAGCAAAAATGGCGTCCGCGGCTTTGTTTAGGATTTATTAACGAAAAACACGGACCAATCAGAGCGCGAGCTAGACGCCCGCGAGCTGGCGATGCCTGGCGAGCCGGCAGGCGAGCGTTGGCGGTACGCCGCGATATCGCAACAAACAAGAGTTTCTCGAGTATCTCCGATTTCGATGAGCTTTGGATATGTTGTCAGGACCATGATTCTGAACAACATTTCCCTTTAGACTTTTTGCCTATCGGCTTTAGTTTACGAGATATGTAATCGCGAGAAACTTTACTTGTCAATTCATATGGGTGTTACTGGGTCACTCGGTGACGAACTGCACAGATGTCTTCAGGTATACGGCAGTACCGAAAGCTAAGGGACGTACGGCCAAAGGTCAACGTGCACAGCTGGTGATAGATAGTTGGTATACGACAGCCTAAGGCCTAAGGGATGCGCGGTCATGTCAACGATCCAGACTTTCACTTTCACTTTCGAATCGATAAATAAATCGTATGTCTATTTCACAAAGATGCCTTGAAATAGAATTTATGACAATCACATGTTTCCTGCAGATTGGTACGCAGAGTCGGTGGGTAACCGTTCGAAAACGTCATCCGTCCTTTTACTCAGCTAGAGCTAAAAATGCCAGGTCAGCGTAGCATCCCTATTGTCCTGTACCTCCCTTAAGAAACTTTCTAAAAGAAGGACAGGCGACGTTTTCGAACGGTTACCCACCGACTCTGCGTACCAATCTGCAGGGAACATGTGATTGTCATAAATTCTATTTCAAGGCATCTTTGTGAAATAGACATACGATTTATTTATCGATTCGAAAGTGAAAGTGAAAGTCTGGATCGTTGACATGACCGCGCATCCCTTAGGCCTTAGGCTGTCGTATACCAACTATCTATCACCAGCTGTGCACGTTGACCTTTGGCCGTACGTCCCTTAGCTTTCGGTACTGCCGTATACCTAAAGACATCTGTGCAGTTCGTCACCGAGTGACCCAGTAACACCCATATGAATTGACAAGTAAAGTTTCTCGCGATTACATATCTCGTAAACTAAAGCCGATAGGCAAAAAGTCTAAAGGGAAATGTTGTTCAGAATCATGGTCCTGACAACATATCCAAAGCTCATCGAAATCGGAGATACTCGAGAAACTCTTGTTTGTTGCGATATCGCGGCGTACCGCCAACGCTCGCCTGCCGGCTCGCCAGCTCGCGGGCGTCTAGCTCGCGCTCTGATTGGTCCGTGTTTTTCGTTAATAAATCCTAAACAAAGCCGCGGACGCCATTTTTGCTTTGGAAAATGTCGCTTCAAATGACCCAAGGAACCTCCCATTTCCGGCTAACGCTATCGTTTTGGGACACCCTGTATGTATTTTATAATATATTTAAAATTGCCATTTTTACCATATTTGATCGGGGTACAACAATTTCTATTTTGCTATTTTATTATGTATTATCTTTTAAGAATTTCTGTCAGGTTAATGATAGTTAATTAATAACAGTTATATAAAAAGATATTAAGTAAGTTGTATAACTGTTAATAAAAACAGCACTCCTTACAAAGTTGTCATAATTTACCTTATTTTTATACCTTCTAGGTATATGTCACTCCGTAAGAATATTTTAATGATATTATCAACATATATAATATGCAAGTTCATTCGTAACAAATTCATCAGAATGCCAGAAATATTGTATTTTAAATTTTTCACGTGTAATGTGCATTATTTCAAAATTTAATAGAAATAAAGATTATGCACAAGTTTTCCAAATATAACTACTGTAATTATAAAAAAACCAAGTATATTAAAAATTACGTTATAAGTTATGGAAGAATACCATTATTAATTATTACCATTATCTATTTCATAAGAACGCAGAGTTGTTCTAGTTGTGTTCTCAGTTCTCAGGTATCGCGATAACTCGCTCGTCCGAACTTGTCCGATCATTTCCGAACGCGTCCGACGAAGTCGAGTCACTCTCTCCGGCAGCCCGAAACTCTCGGGCCGCCCGATACCTCATGAAGTATCAGGCACCCGAATCAAGCCCGCCCGAAAGTCTGAGCCCGACTCGAGCCCGATTTTCGGGCGGCCCGCACACCCCTAGTTGTGATACATAATATTTGAAATATTTACAGTGATTTTAAGAAAATATAAGCATGAAGCAATGGAAAATCATCTTTGAACTAAAATGCAACATTTGAAAATGAATGAAGGGATATATAAGTCAATAGAAGCCTGATATAGGCGAAATTATTGTAACGAAATCAAAGAGTTTAAGTGAATACGTGTATAAGTACGTCAAAGAGGTTGGGTAATTAGTTACCGAAGAGAAAAGTTGTGCAGGTAATATATTATATTTATTATAATATCGTCTTATAAAGGATAATTTTATAATTGTTGTAAATTTTTAGAAATGATATGTACATTCATTTCTAATTGACTATTGTTTATAGTTTTAACATAATCATTTAGTAAAATATTAGGAAAAATTGATAATAATTTAAACAAACTGCTGTGATAATCTTTACCACAAATGCATCTATCTAAAAATGCTAAATGATGTATATCTAATTGTATACTAATATATAAGTAATTTACATAAAATGTGTTTATGATTTCCAGATTTTAGAAAATTTGATTCCAAATTAGGAACATTTATTACGGTTTCCATTATTGCATACATGTGTGTAAATACAGTTGTTACATCTTCTGTAAATGATCAAAATATACATTATTTACAGTTGTACCTTTATCCTCCACAATTAATAATTTACATATATGTATTACAATTTAATTTTTTTGCAACAAAATAGGATTCATCAACAATACAAATGGATAAATAAGCAATGTCAAAAATTTCTGAAAAACCGCTGACATCAACAGAAAGATTACGAAGATCATTACTACCATAATCGCAATTCATGAAATAATAATTCATTACCTTCTTGAAAAACTTGTAATTTCATGTCATTACTAATCACAATCTGTGTTTTAAGTACCAAGAAATCAGAAGTATCACTACATACAAGCATGCAAAAATAAATTTTTGAATTTGTTATTTTAATACTCCAATGGTTCGAAATTACAAGCTTTTCTTTATAATTGTTTATTAAATTTAAGAAACCACTAATTAGATCAGAATCAATAAACTCTCTAACTAAATTTTCATGGTTTCCAATTATTCTTCCCCTGCGCTCTACAGGATCTTTTCTTTGTGATAGCACACATTTTGACGGTGAATTGGAAAAAATGGAAGGTATTGCATCTTCCATAAGTCTTGGACATCTCAACAAAACATTCTCCAGTGCACCGTTAGGAGATAGAATATCCTGATACTTTTGGATATCAGTTTCTGCAAAATGCAGACTACAAACTGCAGAATATTTTGTCGGTGTCCAATTTTTACAGGGAATATCAGCCACCCATTTTTCTGCAATTGCTCATCTTTGGGGAATAAAAATATAGAAATATAATTATTTTTTTTCAGAGTACTATCATAATTTCCCTTACAATACTAATAAATATAGTATGAAACTTGTGAAAAGAACTATGTAAAACAAATTTTCGAAAAACTCTGTATGTATACAGTACAATACATATGATTTTGTAAAAATTTAGATGTGATACTATTAAAATGTTCTAATAGTATGGTAATAAATGAAATAGATATAGATGAAATAGACTCTATTAAGTAAATGTGCTACACATAAAGATAAAAACCTAAAAAGTTAATAAATAATACTTATCTCCATTATTGCACTTTTTTATTTTCGAAAATTAGCTGTACTACATAATAATAAGTGCACAATGTGTACTACACATTGATGAGAACATTTGAAAACTACGCGGGAAACTGAGAGGCCGGTAGGG
Organism: Lasioglossum marginatum; assembly: GCA_028455795.1. NCBI lineage: Eukaryota > Metazoa > Arthropoda > Insecta > Hymenoptera > Halictidae > Lasioglossum > Lasioglossum marginatum. The sequence goes on along the minus strand of CM052251.1, from coordinate 9,382 downwards.
GAGATTGAGAGTCTGGTTGAGTGGGTTGGGTTAGGTATATTGATATATATATATGACAACCGGACTCTCGCGGTGTTGCCATTTTTACCTTCAGCACGGCTAGTACTAGAGTCACGAGAGGACCGATGGCGTCTGTAGGTGTCTAGGTGCAATGTCGTCTGTGCCGTCTGTAGATATTTCTGGAGGTATTACAAGGTAGAAAAAGAATATTGTGAGAAACGGTTTAAATCATACGGAAAAGTGGTTTGAGACAGTAATTCCCATAAAAAAAATGTGAAGAAAACAAAAGGAGTTTAGGTGATGTCGCGCAATAAAAGATATAACCTATACTCCTGATCCGGGAAAAAGGCGGTAAACCGTCCCGCCACCTGGCGGGACGTACTCATATAAATAGAGATATAGGGAATTTAGAAATACAGGAACCAATAATAACGTTTAATATGGAACCACCTGGGGAAGAGACCAACCAAAGTAACAAGGTACAAAATTGTCCAATGGAAGTTCAGGCCATGGAGACAGTGCAAGAAACAGAGTCGGGTAAAACAACCCAGAATAGTGCAATAATAAATACCATAAGGATAAAAAAGGATTCAAACATATCCCTCGCAAGTAAGGAAACCAAAGATTCTATAAAGGGAAACAGTAATACGCTTTATCAAGATAATTTAAATGCAAATCACGGCAGTACTGGAGATAATAAACCCAAAAACCCTCCAGCCAACAATGAAAACAACAACATAACCAATAAAAGTGACAAGATAGACCTATATGAAGCAGATACAATCAGTGGCAACTACATTGTCTCTATTTCATTAAAAAATCATGCCATAACAAAATCAAAGAAATTCAACCTCATAAAAATTTATAGATTTATAACTAGCGAAGGAGTAAACCCGGAGTCTATAAAAATGACTGTCTTCTCCAGAGCCGAAATGTCAACCAAAAACAAAAATGACGCTAATAAGGTTCTAAGGAAGGGATTACCAGAAGAATGCTGTATGTATATTTCAATCCCATACAGACTTAAATACAGAAAGAGAGTTATCACCGAGTGGGAGGAATCAATTGACGAACTAATAGCACAATTAGCCCCCAACCAGGGGAATTTCACCTTGGAAAGACTGAAGAAAAGGAAAACCACAGACAACGAAACCATATGGGAAGAAAGTAAGTCTATATTAATTAAGGGCGACTTTCCAGGGCGACTCTTTACCAACTAAACTACTGATAAGCTACGGCTATATGTGGATTAGGATTGAATCTTTTGTTGAGTCAGTTAAACAGTGCTACAAATGCCTGAGGTTCAGATACACCCAAACAAAATGCAAAAGTCAAGAAAGAAGGTGCTTTGTTTGCACGGAAGAGTTCCACGGGAGCTGCAAGGAAAAACCCAAATGCTTGAACTGTGGCGAGGATCATATCAGTACTTCCAAGAACTGTAAGATAAAACAGAAGGAAAGATTTATTAAAAAAATCATGGCCTATAAAAACATCTCATACAAGGTGGCCAGAGAGCCAGGGTCCATCCAACAAAACTAACGATAACTTCTCCTGTCTAAACCCAACACAGTGTGGCGGCTAACTCCTCGCCACAAGATGGACAGATAGTCAAAGACCTTTCTCGCTACTACCCGATCCCTATATATACAGTCCTCAACCGCCTTCCGACATCCCAGCGTCTAAGGCAAGGCCCGCTAGATAGCCTTACCGATGAGTCCTCTAGCGGGTCTAGGACGAAACGCTCCCCTTCCTTTTCCTCCTCTCTCTCACATCACAGCTGCCAAAACAGAGACAAAACAAACATAGCTGGGCCGTAGTGGCCGCTAGACAATGCCCAAACAAGCTCTCAAGATCGGCAACAATAGTAATACTGACAATGATAACGCTAGAAACCATCCAAACAGAGGAAAAACCGACAATCGACGATGGTCGAATAATAATAGAAGCAACCGATTTGAAATACTATATGACAAGGCTGTCGAAACAAAAGACTGCCAAGGGGACAATGATCAGACATATACAAGAAAGAATCTCAGCTCCAATAACATATCTGCGAATCACCACTGGAATAGCCGCAAAAGCAATATGCAACGCAGTGTAGAACCCACTCAAGGCACAAATAGGTTTAAGAATCAGTATAGAGTAGAATCAGATGCACCTAGAACAGTTACTACTTATAATTCAACAACAAAACCTCGAAGATAAACTAGAAGAGAAGATGAAGCAAATAAGGTACCTTAGTAAGAAATATGAAACCAAGGAAACGACCCCTAACAGAAGACAGTGTCAGGATCCCACCCTAATGGTTCTGGAAAAAAATAAGAGGAAGATCTCCAAAGAGCAGGAAATCGAACTGATCAGAAAAATAGTTAGAGACAATTTCTATGTTGATGAAGCAAGAATGCAAGCCCACGATGAGGGATGCGAGGAACAGCCCTCCACGTCTTCATCTATTCAAACCTTCTACAGTAGTTTCACTGGGGAAGACGAAGACGCAATGATATCAGACTGCAGCCTTACCCAGAAAGTGATAACGAAGAATCAAACCAAAGAATCAGAAGTAAAGTCACCAAACATAGTACCCGCTAAAGAAAAAGAAATCGTGACCCCCAAACAGGCCACGCAGTATAGATAATAGGAAAAGTTCTAATACACTTTCAATTAACACACTACCTAATAGACACAAATGACAACCGATTCTATCAGGATAGGCTTATGGAATGCGAGAAGCATAAAAAATAAAATTAACGACATCAAAATTCTAGCAGAGGAATTTGATATCCTGTGCATAACCGAAACATGGTTAACACACAAAGATAACTCCTTTAATATTAAAGGATATAATATTTTCCAGAGGGAATAACCACCAATGCCTAATAATCAAGAACAACATTAAACATTCGTTAAATATCATAACAAACCAGGAAATGAAGGAAACAGAATTTATCTATATTAATATACAACTCCAACAAGGAAATAGATATCATCCTATCCTATAGAAAACCGAGTCTGAAATGGTCCAGACACAACTGGATTAATCTATTTAGTCGTAAAAGAAGCAACATCGACACCATCTTTTTAGGTGACTACAACGCCAAGAACACTCTATGGAACTGTCACGAAACTAACAGAGAAGAACGTTTTCTAGAGGAGGCCTTAATTGACTCAAATCTTTTCATTGTTAATGTGGATACCATTTCTAGGATGGATTGCGAAAGAAATAGCCCATCCAACATTGACTTGTGTATATCAACAATGAACATAATTGGTAAGACTCAGTACAAAAACACTGGTGAACAATGGGGTTCGGGCTAGAACCCCATCAGATTCTGTAACAAAACAAAATCAGGTAGAAAGCTTTATAATGATATTTCAATGGACTGATCTACATTTCGAAAATCTATCGAGACAAAACTTGAACACAACTCTACAAGTGAATTAGACAATAAAGTAATAACGGATCATCAGCCAATACAGGACAGATACAATAGACTTGAAACCGTAATTAAGGAGGCTATCACGGATACACAATACAAGTGCAGTAATATAACTAACTCCAATAATAGTAATTCCAATAATAACTCTCATAGGAACTTCAAGGATAATCAGAACAATCAAGTTTCAAACAGGCCTCCCTCTAATAAAATAAATAACAATAAAAGAAGCCCGCCCTGGTGGGACAAAGAATGCTGGGAAAAAAGAAAAAAGCTGAGAAAAGCTGCTAACAAATTCTGTAAATACTCTATTAGTGACAACTGGACAGACCTCAAAAAGGAAGAGACGGAGCTAAAAAATCTAATTAAGACAAAAAAATACAAAACTTGGCTGGACTTTGCTGAATCGATAAATAATAGAACCTCTACCGGGGAAGTATGGAGTAAGATCAAAAGGCTACAATATGGCTTCACTAAACAGAGAGGTAACAAACAACCACCGGAACTCAGAAATCAACTTGAAGAAAATGCAATAAGAACACTCTCAAAAAAACCAAATAACAATGATTCTCATCGTCTTTCTGAAGGCGAAGACAGGGTACTTGCACCGAGGAACTTTGAATCTCCAAGATTTCACGATAACACCATGTATGGGGAAAATGATATATGGAACGACCCTATCACACAGGATGAAATGCAACATAGCATATTAAGATCTAATAAAAAATCTGCTCCCGGTCCAGACAATCTGGACAACAACGTCATAAAAAATCTTCCTACTTGCGCCAAACAAGAACTATTAGATATTCTTCAAAAAATATGGTCCAGTGAGGAGGAAATTCCTCAACAGTGGAAAACGGCCAGGGTTGCGTTTATTGACAAAATTGGCAAAAACTCTGTTAGACCGATATCAATGACCAGCTGCGTTGGCAAGATTTGCGAAAGAATTGTCACCAATAGACTCACTACCTGGATAGAGAATCTTAAAAGTTAATACACGATTCACAAAATGGTTTCAGAAAGGGAAGAAGCACGGTGGACAACTTGGCTTCCTTGCTTTCAATTATAAGACGGAACAACAATGATAATAAGCAATCTGTGGTAATCTTTATAGACGTAAAAGCAGCTTACGATAACGTGGATCATAGTACTCTTCTAAACATTCTAAGAAAGATCAAATGCCCGAAAAATATATACAATTTTATTAGTAAATGGTTAAAGAATAGGAAAAATATGTTCTCCAGGGAATATGAGACAGACACGACAGAAGACAGGCTGACGGGTTGTAACCGTACCAGCTACATATCGGTTGCTAGGGAGACAGATCGACGCGAATCCCCACTAAGTCGTGCCGCGACAGGATCTGCGATCCTTATCAAAAGAAAGGACAGCAGATCATCCCCACTAATTAGGATGCGCGCGCACTGATCCCCACTCGATACAGATCGAAGGAGATCGATGCACGACGAAAATCTGGCACTCTACGTCTGATAACACGCTAACTGCACGACTCTAATCGATTCGGCGATTATGTTCGAGAAATCAAACCGACTTCGAATTCTAGTCAAACCGCCTAGATTGCCTTCGTCTCGTACGCGCCTCAAACCGAGGAATCACAGATGCAAACCGTATTGTGGCACTGCCAATCTGATTATCGATAATCAAGTGTAAAGAATCTAACAGTGTAGAGTCATTGGTACATGATACGTACGAGAAGACAGCAATCTGGAAGGAAGTTTAAAGGAATAGAGTCGTGTGAGTATTGCGATATATCGTTTGTAAATGACGGTCTGGCTACGTATAGCTCAAGTTTGTTATTCTAGAACCGGAGTGTAATCGGGCTCGCCACAAGGCGCAGAAGAAAGCACTCTTTCGGTGTCGCTTAGTAATAGGCGCTTGTATGTATCGTCATATAGGACACTTCTCCGAGAAATCGGGAGAGTGCTTGTACGATGAGAGTATGGTACGATGGTCACATATTCTCTGGGGTAACGCGTTAGAAAGACGAATCGATTAGTGTAATACAAATTACAGTCTTCAGAACCAGAGCATACCCGGGCTCACCGTCCGATGCAGAAGGGTATACTCATTCGGTGAGACGAAGGTAACGAGTATATTATACGCGTTGTCATACACGATATTCCTCCGAGCAATCGGCAGAGTACGTGGGTGGTACAATTTCCGAGTGCGTCTAGCGTGAACGGCATAGTAACAATAAATTCCATCGTCGAGAAAGTTCGTAATCGAATCCAGACGTAGTGTCTCGAGGGTGCGTTAGACGACGTACAAAATTAAGAAGCATCGCGTTATGGCGACCTTATCTAATAGAAGGAGTTTCGGTAAAATTATATCTTGCTTCTAGCAAGCTTTTCATAAGAAGTATCGCGTTATCGCGACCGTATTTGTCAGCGGGAGTTTCGGTAAAATTATATCTTGCTTCTAGCAAGCTTTTCATAAGAAGTATCGCGTTATCGCGACCGTATTTGTCAGTGGGAGTTTCGGTATAATTATATGTTGCCCTGAGCAAGATTTTCTTAAATAATACGATATTATTCCCAATTTGTTCCGAAAGTAGAATATCTATAACACGGTGTATGTCAGTCGGTATAAACAACCATTGTATATGAACGCTTAGGCTCAGTTTTCACCGTAATCGAATGCGCATTGTAAACATCAGCTATTGTGCTAAACCCATTACCTCTATTAGTAGAGTTATCCGACGCGAGCGATATCAACTTTGTGATTGTTTATATATAACACAAGAGGTATAATATACCTCTTACTTTTATCTCCTAACTGGTATTCAATTTATTTATCAGATAATCTTAACCTCTCCGTCTTCCAGTGCCTGGAGGCACGAACACATATTCCATCTGATTATCATTTAATTTATAATTATCATCAATAATTATAAATAAATATAAAATAACAATAAAACGGTTACAGGGTCTACCACAGGGAGCTATTCTTAGCCCCATCCTATATAACATATATACAAGAGAGCTAGGTCTGAGACTAGAGGAAGAGGGCTATGAAATTCTTCAATATGCAGATGACATCGCTATTTTAATCACATGCAATAACCATTTAGAAGCTGAACATAAATCCTTAAACGCAATACAAATTCTGTCTGAGAAACTGAATGAAATCCAACTTGAAATCTCTTTAATAAAAACTCAGTTTCTATATTTTAGAAAACCCACTCATGGAAGGAAGAAACTCCACTTGTGTGAGAGTGGGACAAGATACTCTCTATTGAAAAATCCGACAACGCCAGATTCCTAGGCATAGTAATAGATAACAAATTAAAATTTAACCTCTAGGTTAAAGAGACTGAAATTAAGGCAAAGAAAAGACTGAGCATGCTAAGATATATATCACACATTAAAAACGGTACCTCGCTAGATATTATGATATATCTTTATAAAAATCTGGTAAGATCAGTGTTGGAATATGCTATAATAACATATTACAGCCCTGCCAATAAATCGATGGAAAGATTTCAAAAAACCCAAAACGAGGGAATCAGAATAGCTATAGGGTACAGAAATTCAACTCCAACTAATGTAATGGCAGTGGGGGCCGGCCTGATGCGTTTTAAAGAAAGGGTCGACCTACTAGCGGAGAAATATATCCTGAAGCAAAGAGCAAAAACAAACAGTAAAGTCATGGACCACATTAATAGCCAAATAATTACTTTCGCTGAAACGGACACACCCTCCAATGAAGACATCATCATAAATAAAACTTGGTATGAAACTAAAATGATGGAGAATACCATATGGAAAACAGACATCTGGAAAGATGAAAGAGAGATGAAGGCCCTAAGGGAAATTGAATGGAATAACCTGATTGACTTGCAATCAGATTTTGTAAGGAAATATAGCTACCTCAATGACGCTACTCTTATAAATATGATTAAAGACTACCTTAGGATTTCTCAGGACAGCATAATACCAATATATACTGACGGCTCAAAAAAAAAGGATAATATATCAAACGGAGCAGGAATAGTATTCAAAAAGGACAATGTTTGGGAAGAAAAGGAAATCAGCATTAACAATACCGCCACGATCTTTACTACTGAATGTATTGCTATCAGCAAGGCTATTAACTTGGCAGAAGAGAAATTCTTAAACGACGATGAAAAAATTTTAATTTTAACAGACTCAGAGAGTGGACCTTGAGTGGACTACTGGGCCTCTCTTCAGACAAACCGATCAACCCATGGATTAAAAGGATTGCCAACCAAGTCAGGAAATCCAATGAAAATGGGTCCAGAAGAATTCTATTCGCTTGGGTACCTGCTCATGTGGGTATTGAAGGAAATGAGAGAGCTGACCAGATAGCAAAAGAATATACATTATTCGAACACGAAGAGGATATCAAAATCCCTTTCAATGATTTATTTATTCACATTAAAAACTTAAAATAGCAAAAATCAGATTTGAAAAACATAAGGGAAAGTGAGCATAAAGGAAGCAAATACTTTGAGACTGCAGATAATAACATTGGCAAAAGAAGGCCTTGGTTTGAATCAATAAAAAATATTGGAAGGCGCTCCATTAACATGCTAAGTAGAATCAGAGCAAATCATTACAATCTATCAGCGTCTCTTTACAGGAAGAATTACATTGCCTATTCACAATGTGATTGTGGATATGAAAGCGAAGACATCGACCACATTATTTGGAACTGCCCACTATATGATGGAAAAAGAGCAAAACTCCTAAGGACCTTCGACGGGAAAGACATACAACTAGATGAAGATATTACGAAGATACTATGTAAAAAAGACGACTCCATTTTGAGGTCGATAGCAGTTTTCCTAATCCAAATTGACAAAGCAATATAACGGTTCTCTAACCTACACAAAAGTAATAGTATAACACTTTTTATAATTTCTAAGAATATTTATAACTAGCTGCTCGTGGCGTGCCTGCGCCACGCCCTCGCAACCAGGCCCTCCGGGCGGGCGGCACACAATGAGCAATTTCGATAAAATCTCGCTTATACGCAATTTTCTGAGTTATTTCATGTAAGCGATTTTTGTTCATATCCTTGTGTCCTCTATGATCTGCTGTCATCTAGCGGTTCTGTTTGGGAACGGTGCGTCCTACCGCAAAAATAACGAAATTTTCAAAAGATTTAGCTTGAAGCATATAGGGTATGCTCAACCACATGACGTATGTAGTCTTTTGATTTTTTCAAAATAAAAAAAAATATTTTATATAGAATAGAATAATATATAATATTTTTTTTAGAATTAACATGATCCTCCTCCTCCCATATATATTTTTAAAATGCCGAAATAGGTGTTTGATTACTTATATCAAAGAGCATTAAGATCAAGTTTCAAGCAAATCTGAGCAAATCCGACCACAAATAAAATATTCCTCATACAAACATAGCAACCCCCTTTCACCCCCTTAGGGGTTGAATTTTTTAAAATGCCGAAATAGGTGTTTGATTAATTATATCAAAGAGCATTAAGACCAAGTTTCAAGCAAATCCGATCACGAACAAAATATTCCTCATACAAACATTGCAACCCCTTTTCACCCCCTTAGAGGTTGAATTTTTTAAAATGCCGAAACAGGTGTTTGATTAATTATATCAAAGAGCATTAAGACCAAGTATGAAGTAAATCCTACCACGAACAAATTATTCCTCATACAAACGTTGCAACCCCTTTTCACCCCCTTGGGGGTTGAATTTCGAAATATCCTTTCTTATCCCTTGTATAGATCATAATGGAAACCTCTGTGCAAAATTTCAGCTTTTTATATATATAGAGATTATATTTTTCAAATTTAATGTACACACTAATATGTAAGCAGCTGTTTTACACTACTTGAAATGTATTGACGGGTTTGAATTGGGCAAATAGAGCTTTGTGGGGAACGTTGTTCCCCCTCCCCATTATGGTCCATGGTGGGGATCGGCGT
>CM052250.1:13794424-13809050 GCA_028455795.1 Lasioglossum marginatum | reverse complement strand
CATTTAATCATGACCAGGGTGTGCTACACCTATAAGTGGCAAGTAGAGCAAATTTCAGTTTGTACTTCGTCATGCTCAACTGAACACAATTAATATGTTCGTTCGTAAAGAGAAAATGGTTAGAAATAAGTATAAAAGATATAACATGACAATAACAAGTTAAAGGAAAGGCAGGTAAACCATTGAAGAATCATGTGGTTATCATTTTAACAATTTAGTATATTACTATGTCACAGAATGAATCTGTTGAGTAGCATATCCTCAAAAGATTTATGTCTGATGCCTCTCATCTCAACATGATTACCTTCAAATCATTATTTTACATAATGCATCAATCTTTCTCTGGTTATATTCTTTTGAAGTTAAATGCAGTTTAGAACATATTGGTAAATGTATTAATAGTGCTTCATGTATTGAATTTTTATATTACTATGGAGCAGCTAAAACGAAGCAAGCATATTCTTTTTAAAGATCGGACTTGTTAGTATTTGTAATCTGTATTTGTTCAATGTATATTCTTTATTCCAATATTTTCATAGGGAAATATTAATACTAGATGCAAGAAGTATTAAGATACCGAATTTGTTTGCAACATACAAAGATATTTATTATTACAAAAACTAAAAAAAAACAAATACAATTAAGAACCAATAGTATCACTAAAATTAAAAAACATTAATACTTTGTTATAGATTGTTCACGTACTAGTTTAGTTTTATTCGAAGAATAACATACTTTTAATGCAAAAATTACATTTTTAATTCTCTTATGTGAACTATTTGAGCGAAGTATATGCAAATATATCTTAAACCAATAAGAAGATAGTGATACAAATATTGACTGTGTATAAAAGTATTATTCGAAGGCAGCAATGTTTTTAAAGTATTAAAATATCCTTTTAGTACTTATCGTTCGAAACCTAAAGTGTACTTAAATAAGAATGAAATGCGCTAAGGATGCAGTTAATATTGCAAGAATTTCCTATTTTTTTTTACATCATGTTTTACAATTATTACTTAAATCGAAACATGGTTTGTAATTATATTTATTAGGAATTTATTAATTACTTTGTAACACATTCATCTTTTAATCGATCTTGATGAATTTTTTCGTGTACATAATGCAGATAACGAAGTTCAATAACTTAATTTATCGTTATAAGTAGAGATCTTTCTTCAATAATGGAAATGTATATATAATAAAGGGCAATCTAAAAGGATGGTATGTCAATATCAACATTTCATTGTTAATGGAATACAAGAATAATAAGAAAAGCAACTCGAGTGGCCTTATGTACAGATCATTCCAAATATATTTTGCAAAGTTGCAAAGTAGAAACTATTCTATTATAATTCATTCAAACACGTCTATTCGTGTATGTATTCTGTTTATTCCACTGCATGTTTAGAGTGTTGAAGTTTTTGAATTTTAATTCCATTTTTATAAATGTTATTTGTTGTCTAATTGAGCACTAGATATTGAAGTATAATGTACTTTACAAATTTTAGATATAAGTGGAATTTTAAAAGATAAGAAACATATTTATACATATATAAAATATTTTCTTTACATAATTGTGCCTTCACTGTTCCGTCTATAACTGTAACAACTGGATTGTGATAGATTGTATCGCATTCCGTTTACATAGTATTTTTATAGTGCAAGAAAAATACAACCGTGTGTCGCACTGATATGTATTATTATTTTAAAAAGAAACATACAGAGCCTTATTATCTACACAGCGAAACAAGTACACATTCGCTTGATCATATTTCTTTATAAACCGGAAAAGAGAATATATGTACATATGAAAGAGATATAAATCTTGTTATACAATTATATACCTTCTATCGTACACTTAAATCTCCAAATATTTTAGTTGTTGAGAATCAGAAAAATATATTTCTACATTGCAACTATTATCAAAATTACGGATTCAATTCCATATCGAAAGTGACATGTATGCAAAAAATGAAATATAGTATTTTGTAAGAGTTGTATTTATCTTGTATAACTTCGTGTACGAAAGATAACATTTTACAATGTTATGAAATAAATTAGTCGTAAGTAGAAAATTATGTTGATTCAATTAAAAAAAAAACGGTGTACTTCATCATTATTAGACTGCAGATCTTTATGCAAAATAAAAAATGTTTGCATTGATTGCCAGACACAGGAGCCATATAAAAATTTCATTCTTCTTTTAATTATCTTATTATGGTGAAACTAATACACTGGTGGCCTTAAATCTTTTTAATATCTCCACTGTTTTAAATTGTACGTGACCATTTTTGTTATAAATGCATAAAATCTGCAGTCTAATCACATTATAAATCGATAGAATTTTATACTTAAATAAAGTATACACGTATTAATAAATACATTTGTTATGTCGGTGAGTTCTTAATTGAAATGTATAGTCACTCTGATATAATTTCTATATCTCATGTAATCGAGACATGTTACGAGATTTACATTGCATGCACATTGTATTTGTAACGTCGGTAGAAACTTATTGAAAATTACAAAACATACTACTTATTTGTAATGACATAACTCTTTTTAATGGCAGCTTATAAAATAAACTATTTTATTGTATAAATAGAAGAATTTTATTACTATCGCCTTTACATTACATATATACATATATGTACTAATAATGCTAAACATTGTTTTTCTTTTCTGTGGTAACTATGGAATATAAATAGATACGATTAAATAAGTAATACGGTATGCTTTGTAAATTAATCTTTGCTTCTAATAAACAAATTTGACTCTTCCAGTTATATATGTATAGTAGTAATAAATGTATAAACTGGAGAGAATCAGTTAAAAATACGAGTAAAGAACATGTCGTATGCGGAGCATGGACCTCGAATATTCTTATCTGGTAGACCGAACACTGGAATACCTTTGACATATGGTGATTATGTTTTGCCACGAAAAAGGTTGGAAGGTCGATTAAAGTTGCATGATTCTTGTTCAGATATTAGAGCCTGGAGTCCAAATTCTTTGGAGACTTCGCGCTATTTTCATGAACTTAATGAACACGATAGTTCAGTATGTATATTTAATCGCAAACGCAGACGTATCAAGATTCAATTTAAATATTATTCATTCTTGCAGATAGGAAAAATAATACCAGTAAATGTAGTTGTCGATAATATAATTCGACTGAATTCACATACACAAACTGAACTACAAATAGTTAAAAAGGAGCTGCAAAAATACAAAAGTTTAAAACTTACCCCTAAACAAAAAGAACAATTACAAAATTTAGTGAGCTGTTTTCTACGTATATTTGAATGTTTAATAGTTACCAAACATTTCATATTTCTTTGCAGAAACGTAATCAAAAGTTCAAGGAATCAGTCCCCATAGTTCATTCAAATTCATGTTTATCAATTCATCTACCTATCAAAAGAAATTTTCAAAATGATAATGATAAGTTTACTTTTGTCAATCAATCTACACAATTGCGCCCTTATTCTTTAACTGCGTTCAATACACAATCATCCAAGAGTAACCATACCTTAGTATCACAATTTAAACCTGATCCTAGAACACTCCTTACTGAAGGTATAGTAAATGATTATTCACAATTTATAAACTATTATTTGTATAAATATTATTTGTAATTTCATTAATTCCACTTTAAACTTAGATTTTTACTTTACAGATTATATTGAAAGGGCACCGCGATGGGTTGAATATATTGATATAGCTTTACAAGTATGAAAACTATATCATAATTTCGTGCTGCAATTTTTTCATTAATAAACGTTATCCTAATACAGGTAAAACAAGAAACGCACGATGTAGGAGTACAGTTTGATGGACAAGTTGACAAATATTTAAATAAAATTATAACTACATCTGTATGAATATGCTTTTATACTATACTATTTAAATAATATATTTATGCAAATACTGTTGTGTAGGCAATGTCGCAAACATCATTTACATATAAGTCTAGCGAGGAGGATAATAATCTAACGGAGCCAGACAAAATCAATTTTCAAACAAATAATTACGAAGAAGATAGCTTAGAATGCGACACATCCTGTAGCGGAAGTTCTCAGGATATTGGAACTTTGTCGAAATCTAATAGTGAATTAACGGAATCTGATAAAAGCATTATTATTCAGAAAGACTCTGAGATCATTGCTTTGAAGCATAAACTTCGTGTATGAATCATTATAATAATAGACGATTTTTGCATTTTATTATACGAATTTCTACATTTTTATATATACTTTTTAAAGGCATGGGATCTTGAATTGGATGAAGTACAAGGGTTGAATAAAAGATTGGAGATTTCTTTACAAGAAAAGGAGGATTGTATAAATGCTCAAAAAGAAAATCTTGAAGCAAGTATATTATATCCTCTATTGTAATAGCGTTACAGGTAATCAATATCTAATGATTCTTAAACAGATATTGCACAATAAATTGATTGAGATAGAACGTGAATATAATTGTGAAATAGAAGATTTGAAAACAAAGGTAATATATAAAAATACAATATATATATATACTTTGTACACTACTCAATATTGTATATCTTTTTTAAATCTTTCACTTCTCGTTCTATTGTGCTATTGTTTTCTCGCATTTCTCCCCTTAATCCCTGTACCTCCCCTACTAAGCTTGCTAGGGCAGTTAATATCTCCGATATTTCCCTTTTTTGCTGTTTATCTCCTTCAGCTTCCTTCTCGTCTTGCACCTCTGTCCCTCGCTCATTCTCCTCTGCAATATCCGCCGCTCGACTACTCTCCTCCCCTACTTTCTTCTCAATTTTATTCAAAAACTCCTCTATCGCCCCCTTATCCTTACCGTTTCCATTCCTTACTACTTTATCCGCGTTTGCGGGCCGACCTCTTTTTGATTTTCTGATTTCGTTCTTTACCGGCCTCCTCGCTACCAACGGGATCGGGTTTACCGGTATCCCTGTTTTATCGGCCGCGCTGTCGCTGCCGACGGACGGCCTTCCCCACCCTAGCGCACCATCCTCCATGATCCTATCTATTGTTATTTTTTCTAACCTTTACGGACTCTAACTCGCTTCCAATCCACCCTACGCTCTAGCCTTTGGTCCCACGCCTATCCCTCTTCTACCTCCCGTTCCCCACCCTATGCTCTTTCTAGCTCAACTTTTCCCCGCTCTACATCTACTCTTACCGCTAATTATTTCGCTTTTTATCACACTTCGCTCTCACACAACGCTTACACTTACACGCCCTCTAACCAAGTCCTCCCAATATTGTATATATATTGTTTATACTTTATTTTTTTTAGCTATATAATTGTAAATACCTAATTAACCAGCTTAAACAAGATTTGACTAAAAGATGTGAAAGTTGTCACTTACATTTGAAGGAAATAGAGAAACTAAAATTATATGCTGAAGAAGCGTCAACATTAAAATTGGATCGAGAATTACTTTTAGTTAGTCTCTGCTTGTAATTAATCTATATTAACGTACAATCTATATCTGTAAGAAATTTTATTTATTATTTTTACATTACAGCAAAAATTACAAAAAATGGAAGAACTATCTGAAAAAGTAGAGAAATATGATTTAGCTTTAAGTCGATTAAAAAAAGTTCAACATGAAAAAGATTGCATACTTGCAGACCAAGAGAAAGAAATCAAACAATTAGTAGCATTGATAAGCAAGACTACTGTTACTTATGAGGAACAGGTATAATACATTATTATTCTGCCTTATTTATCAACACAGCAAATACTTCATTATTTTATAATTATATAATTAGGAAAACACAAAACGCATGATAGAAAGCTTAGCAACTGAAATTTGTGAGAAAAATATGAAAATTTCTCAGTATGAACAACAATTTGTTTCAATGAAACGAGAAACAAGCGAATTTGTCAATAATTTAAAGCATGCTTTAAATAACTTGGATGAATTTAATGGCTTTTGTGAAGATGTTTATAATTGCGTGAACTGCAACTTAAATATTACTGCAGAAGCAAATCATTTATTGTACAATATAAATGTTATCATGACAAGATTTCAAAGTTATAAAATAGAACGTCAGAATCTATTGCAAGAAATCGAAAATTTAAAACATTCTGTAGAAGATGATAAACAACAAATTTATTTCAATCAGAGTTTGAGAAATATGATTTCAGACATTTTAAAATGCGAATCGGAAGTAAATACAAGAAATACAGGTAAGATTATTAATTCAATCTTATTTACGAACAATATAATGTAATATATAATATATATAATAATTATTAATAGATATTTGTTTTATATAGATAGAAAGGATAGTATAATTGTATTAAATGTAAGACAAAATAAATGTAATTGGAATAAAATAGAATGCGAGGACATATCCAACTCTGTTAATAGTGAACATTCATCCAATGGAATGGCTGATAATGTATTATCGATGACAAACTTAAAAATTCAACTTTTCTTTCAATCAACTTGTCTTCCTTAGAAAATGAGTAATCGTATAATTGTCATTTTAGGAATACAATAATTACATCATCAAATTAAGTAAAAAGAATAGTATGGATGAAATTGATAAAGAAATACTTGAATATTTTTCACACTTTATACTCAAATTACGCTTTCTTACTAAAAAGTTACAAGTATACCTTGAAGTTGAACGGCCTTTGATGATTAAACAAATATACAATTTTTACGAGATGCTTCAAAAAACCGAATCAGCTATTAATGATTCCCAAGGTGTTATCCATTTTTATGTTTATAAAATGTTTATTAATACTAAATATGTATACTTATAATAAAATACTAAATATCAATACTTATGCTATTCCTTTTATCAGATTTAGCCTTGAAGAAACAACGAATTTCGGAATTAGATATTTTACTTAATGAAAGGCGAACGAAATACGAAACTTATATGACGCAGTTACCTAATGATTTGTCCCAAATACAAATTAAAATTATCGAATTTATTAAGACAATCTTAAATCAATTGTTGAATGCAATATTACACGTGGAAAAAAATAATTTATCTAATAAGCGAATTGATGAAACCTTTAAATCGTATTTTAAATCCTACATTAGTAGTATGCGTGCAGCTATTCAAGGTACTTTCCAAAAAATATTTTTGAAAACAAAAATAATTCTTTTATTTTTCAAAACTACCAAGATAATGGTTGAAAATGCTATTGACAAGGTGCTGGTGACCAACGCACGCAAATACTCGAAAAAATAGAAGAACAGCAACAAGAACTGCAGAAGAAAAATGAAGAAATTGTTGAATTGAAGGAAGAAGTTGCACAGTATGCTAGAACAGGTGAAGGAGATAATATACGTGCAGAAGAGAACAATGCACTCCTTAAAGAAAAATTAGTAAACATAGCAATGGATCTTTGTGCGAAAGATGAATTCATTCTACAGCTAGAAAAACAAAAAAGATCGCTTGAAATTGATCTATCTAAGTCTAACGAAGATTATAATACACTGAAATCGCAGAATAAGAATTATGAAAAAGAATTAGAATTAAAAACTACACAGCTAAAAGAATCTCAACTGCATTTGGATACAGCAGCAAAAGAAAAACTTGAAATAAAAATGGAGTAATATATAACATTTATCCTCAATAGTTCTGTGTGAATATTAGCTTCAATTAATTAAGTACAATTTATTATTATAGGTTCCTGGGACTACAATCAGAAAACAACAACTTGAAAAAGAAACTTATGCTAGCAAACACAACGATTTCTAAAAATGATGATACATTAGAACAATTATATAATGATTTGAACAAAGAGATTTTTGAACAAAAGAACGAAATGGCAGAACAGTGTCACGAAATTGAAAGTTTAAAAGATGAAAATATTCTGCTGAATAAAAAATTGAGAAACGCTGAAAATAAACTTTTCGAATTGAATCAAACAATTTTATCTTTGAACGAACAAAATGATAAGATTGATATGATTTACTCATTGCAAGAAGATTTTGCAAGATTAGACAAAAATGAGAAGAAATTAAAGACTGAATTGAATAATTTAAAGACGCAACTCTTAATTGAACAAAACAACACTAAAAAAGCTGATAGTAGTTTGACTGAATACGAGCGTAAAAATGAAAAATTGAAACAAAATGTAGAATATTTGAAAAATCAAAATTCTGAACTGTCACTTAAACGTTACACTGAAGCAGTTGAAGAAAAATTAAGAAGTAGATTATACACTTTGTCTACTAAAATACATGAAAAAATATTTAATTTCAGCAAACTATTTGATTTGGAAGAACACGTATCGAATGAGCAACCTGATGAGAACTTGAAAGATAAATACCTGGTTAATAAAATAATTTATTATGTAATATTTTCATCTATTTTATTTGTTACTAATATGCTCGTTTTATTTATAGAAGTATCAAAATATAAATGAAAATTTGAAGTCAAGTAGAAATCAGAAAAAAGAAATGAAGGAAAATGAGATAGAAGAAGTTCAGAATCAGCAACTTTGTAATAGTATGAATGTAGAGTGTGAAATACTAAAAGGTAATTATGCAATGTTTCAACGATTCAATCTTTTATATGATGACGGATTAAATGTACAATATGAAATGAAACATCTAGAAATCATAGACAAAGACTATCAAAGCGAATATCAAAAGCTCCTCCAACAGATAGAAATGAAGGATTCTGAAATAAGAGATCTTCGAAATGCTATAAGTCATTTAAAACAAGAAAACACCAATCTTTGTATTGACCTTGAAGTAGTTATTATTATATTAGTTTTTAATTAATTCTTCATTCTATTATATACTATATGATAAATTCATTTATTCTGATTTAAAAATACTATATAGTCGCAAACAGAACAATACCAAGATAAGATAACATTAATGAAAAAGAACTATGACAGCAGTTTAAATAAATATCGTGTATGGCACGAAAAATATGTTGATATCTTACAAAAACGATTTGAAGATAATATGAATAATGAAAGAACATTTGATTCCCAAAATTGGTTACAAGTATGTTATATATTGTATATATATAACTTATATTTTCTAACTTATACATATAACTTATTTTCAAAACATATTTCGTCTTTTAGTCATTGGATATGAAGGAATTAATGGAACTCTATGAACGCATAACTATGATTATGGACAACGACTCAAATTTTATTCAAATGAAAACTGAACATCGACAATTTTACGAGAATAACGTGCATAAAGAATTTTATGAACTTAACGAAACACAAAAACATAGAAATATATACGAAAAAGGTAATTCAACAATGTATTTAGATGATTTTCATATTTATATAGTTTCAACATATTAACTTATACGAGTTTCAATTTAAAAGAAGTGCCAAATAAATTGGATTCGACAGTTTTAAGAGATGAAAATAATTCATACTTACGAAATCAATGGCAATTTATTTTTACAAGTCAAACCCCAAAATATTCAGTACAGCAAACACAGGATTACAAATTAAGTTTAGAAGAAGATTATGGGTAATATATTAGTATTACTTCATCTTATAAGTACTATTTAATTGCATTGTGACTTTATATTGTAGATGTGATAATGATAGGAAGATTCCTGAATTAGAAAATAGATATGAACAAGAAAAACAAAGAGTCAAAGACAGTACTGTAAGTTATTATTCTTCCTAAAAATCCAAATTGCATCTTAGTATATTTTATGTGAGAAGCACATTATTATCTGGTCGTATACTTTTATCTGCAGTTTGATCAGCAAAGGTGGAATTTCATTAATCAGTGTAGTGTGTATCACAAAATGAGTAATAATTATGACTGTCCAAAATCCGTTCACGCGGACTGAACTTAAAAAAGAAATATTTGTTACTGAATACGTTGTTTTTTACGAAAATTGCTGCTTTGTAGTTTTTATATTTGCAATACTGCATTTACTGCATTACGGTTTGTATAAGTTTTAATCCTTAAAAAGGAGTATTTTTTTAAGACAATACTTTATAAATTTCTAATAAAACGGACAAAAAAACGAATTTATGAATTGAAATTTAATTTATTTACAATCTCGCACAAATACAACGCATTGGACTCAGCAGAGTAGCGAGTAGCTACAAATCAGCCGGATGCTATGTTTTATGCGTGATAAGTGGGTATCTACCAATCGAGCTTACCTTAGAAGAACGAACGATGCTGTATCAAGCCTCGCAGAAGTTTAGGATCCTGGACACCGACGATGAAGACCTGATGGAATGGAAAGTAGAAAATCTGAAAATAGAAAAAGAAAAAATTATTGATAAAATCTGGAATAAATGGCATATTCAATGGCAACAAAAAGTAACAGTATCTGAATGGACTCGTAGATTAATTCCATTCCCTCGACAATGGAAGGAACGAAAATTTGGTCAACTTAACTTTTGACTGACACAGATATTATCCGGTCACGAGGTGTTTGTGTCATTCCTTCATCGAATACAAAAGGCAGAGACGGACAAGTGTTGGTGGTGCCCTGACACCCGAGATGATCCGGAACACACGCTGATCCACTGTGACCACTGGGTTGCAGAACGAAGAAACCTAGAACAGAAGATAGGCATTGTATTAACTATGGACAATTTTATGGATCTGATACTACGGAGCGAAGGAGATTGGAATGATATAAACGATTTTATAAACAAGATTATCCGGGAAAAAAAAGCTACGGAACGGAAGAAAGAAAAAATAAACCAAGTAAGTAACTAATGGAATGATTCGCCAAGAACAGGAGTGGAAAAGGCCCGATTTCATAGAGGTTGAGAGAAAGTGGAAAGTGGCACTTCAATCTTCAGCTATATCTCGAGCTTGTCAGGACATTATTTTTATAAATAAATTTTTTATATTCGAATTTCTAATTCTTAAAATACATAAAATTACATTTTAACAGACTATGTATAGAAGTTATAAAATAAAAAAAATACAATAGAAATAAAATTTGATTGTAATTTGAAAAGGAACAGTTATATAATTTTAAAATTATAAAAGGGTTATACTTGCATGATAGTTATAATCATAGATTTACGTCATGCAATAACCATTTCTTCTTTTAAAGCCGATACAAGTTCGAACTCTGAGGCAGTGAATAGTAAGCTTTCAAAGCTACGACAATTTGATACAAAATCGAAAGCACTTTTATACGACAAGATCTCATTTTTCAATTCTTTCAACTTTCAAATTTCTTTTTCTATAAATCATTTATATAACTGCTGTAAATCATTTTATCCAAAGTATAATGTAGCCATAAAATATTTGTATAGGGTTCAAATTTTTGCTAATTATTTCTGAAATAATTCGTGTGTAAGTATTCAATATAATACTTTCTGTAAAAATTAGAAATTGTACATGTATACTTACTTGATCTTATCTGATCTTATCCCTCATCAAACGATATATTTCAAACTGATATTCTCCCTGTGCTGTAAAAAGACTATATTTAGGGTCAGATGCAAGGGGGAAGGGTACTCACGTGACATAACCAGAATCTAACTAGATTTTGGGTCGAAACATGGGTTTGCGGTGGTTTGCGGGATGTCGTTGTTTGTCCTTATCGAGCATGTTTTGAGCTGTATAAAGGTTCATTTGATAGAGGAAGGTTCAGCGCAGCGCGCTGTGCCCCATCATATCGGTCAAAAAAGTCTTTCGGAGAAAAATAAATCCAAAGTAGAGCAAAAATCGAGAACTAACACCCGCAGGTTCCAATGTACATATTTTTCTGTCTCTAAAAGACTTTTTTGACCGATATACATTGGAATCTGCAGGTGTTGGTTCTCGATTTTTGCTCTACTTTGGACTTATTTTTCTGTCTCTAAAAGACTTTTTTGACTTACATGATGGGGCAGAGCGCACTGCGCCTAACCTTCCTCTATCAAATGAACCTTTGTGCAGCTCAAAATATGCTCGTATAAGGACAAATAACGACATCCCGCAAACCCATGTTTCGACCCAAAATCTAGTTAGATTCTAGTTGTTTTCTAGTTATTTCACGTGGGTATCCTTGCCCCTTAGGGAAAAGGCTGATACATGTGTATGTTTCAGTATGTTTATTAGTGGTGTTACCACAAAAAAACTTTTTTTTCTGCACAGAGGTTGGTAACACTGAAATACCCAAAAATCAGAAAAGTCACGTGAGTACCCTTCTCCCATGAAATATGTAACAATTGCATAAAATCAAAAAATTTAGAGGTTTCGCCGTTATCGACAATTTCTACAACTTTTCATTTTCTTCACTTTCAATTATTTAACAACGTTCATTACACTATTTGGAACATAATTCGTATCACGAGTGTCATACGTTATTATAGGACAAAGGATTAACTATCACTATTCTAGTTTCAACTTGTCAGATATATGTAAGCAATCTGTAAACATTTTTCATACTTGGAGGTACAGAGTATGCGCAGAAATGCAACCAATCAAATTCAGGCGTAAATGTGACCCTGCCTCCTCCGTAAAAATATGCATCCCCCTATCCATCCCTATATTCCTATATCCATGGTCTACTCCTATACCTCGTCTGTGGAAATATGTTACAATTCATAAGAGCTAATTGACTAACCATTTTCAAATTCAATATTTAGTCAATATCATATAAGAATGGAAATATTTCTCATGCAATATTCAATGTTGAGAAAACATACTGTTTGTTTGACGTCAAATGGAAAGTGAAACGTGGGATTCAACGACAACAATGTATGTAGAGTGTAGATACATTACTCATCCATTTCGTTTTCGTGGGAGAATTTGCATGAAACCGATCCAAAAACATTGGCTGTTCGAATCATTGTATATAATGTAAACAGTCGATTGTGATTATTCGCGATGAAAACGTTCGCCCATGCGTTGTATTCGACCCACTGATATTATCAGTGATTTGACCTAGCAAGATTATTTTTTCCGGGGAATCGACCAGTCGACCAGTCTTATCACTGACAGCCACGAACGTGATCTGAAATCATGGCGCTCCTTGTGAGGATTGCCAAATGCGAGGTACGTTAGCGTTTTACAATGAACATTTCCATCCGTAATTTATTACCTTACGTTTACAACTCATTGCTCAGCAGTACATCGAATGTGCATTGATCGTATTTGAATGTATTGTTTTTTTGTGTGAGTGCAAGTGCGTGTGAATTGTAGTTTTCGATTGGCCGTGAAAATTCGATACATACTGTATAATAACAGATATTGTATTCATGTCGTTTATCTTATCTATGACCCAGTCATAAAAAAAATACGTATCTATAAAAACATACAGTGGGTGTACAAAGTGTTCGTACACCTTTTAAAATAGAATAACTTTTTTATAATTGTACTAAACGACCTGATTTTTATAATCAATTAGAAGCATTGGTGTACGAAATGATATGCAAAAAAGATTTTCCAAAAATTATAATTAATAATAAAGGTTATATGATTATAGGTTATAGATAATAATTAATAAAGGTTACATGCAAAAATAAAAAAGGCATTTTTAATACTTTTTTATTTGGGCCCTTAATGAAAATTTAAAATATATATTTTGTAGATCTATGTTAGTTATACACATACTGAAAATTTCATCGAAATCGGTTGATACAGAAAAAAACGACACGCATCGAAAAATGTAAGAATCTGTGGATTTTAAGCAGAAACTGACCAAAAATCGCGAAAAACTGTGATTTTCACCACATTTAACCACTTGTAGCTCTTCGGTATGTTAATCGATTTTGATGAAGTGTTCAGCATGTGTATAACTAATATAGATCTACAAAACATATATTTTAAATTTTCATTAAGGGCCCAAATAAAAAAGTTTTAAAAAATGCTTTTTTATTTTTGCATGCAACCTTGTAAATTGTAATTTTTAGAAAAGATTGTTTGCAGATCATTTAAACCAATCATGTAAACCAATGCTTCTAATTGATTATAAAAAATCAGGTACAAATTTGGTACAATTATAAAAAAGTTATTCTATTTTAAAAGTTGTACGAACACTTTGTACACTCACTGTGTACATATATTTGTTCTAAACATATGAGTCTTTTAAATTTACAGTACCAAATAGCTACCTGTTAAATTTATTTATATAATCTTATATTATAAACTATTTTAAAATTGCATTAATGTGAGACGAACACTTCCATTTTCGTTAATCGACGAAGTTTTGTCGATCAACAGTAATCAATTAAAGTAAAAAATCAGTTATAAGAATTTGATTTCGTTACCTTGTATGATATGTAGAGCATAAAAAGAAATGTAAATATTAAAGCAAAACATTTTCCATTAATTTCGGTCCAGTCGTTTTTAGGCATTGCATTTCGTATACAACATGTTTGTTCAATTACATTAATCACGATAGAAAAATGTACATAATTAAATAAAGTATAAATGATTAAATCTACGTTTGTATGAATATGAAAGCGTACAATATTTATGACCCAATTTAAGGTTAATTCTTCAATCTTTTTCCTATAACTATATCACAGCCTACTCTAGTACTAGCCGTGCTGAAGATAAAAATGGCAACACCGCGAGAGTCCGGTTGTCATATATATATATATCAATATATCTAACCCAACCCACTCAACCAGACTCTCAATCTCCCCTACCGGCCTCTCAGTTTCCCGCGTAGTTTTCAAATGTTCTCATCAA
>CM052250.1:13730576-13772917 GCA_028455795.1 Lasioglossum marginatum | reverse complement strand
CCGAAATGCGCGCCGAAATGCGCGCCGAAATGCGCGCCGAAATGCGCACCATGGCTTGAGAAAGTACTTTCATCTGTAAAAAGCACAGGAAAGAGCTATCTTCGTGCAATTTTCGTAGCATCCAGCGATAATCGTTCGTTCGGAGTGCCTGAACTCTTTGAATCCGATATGGCCGGAGACCTTCCTCTCTAATTATTCGACGCACTGTCATATGTGATATACCGACAAATCTGCCCATTCTATGCAAACCCATTAGAGGGTGGGATCGTGCAAGTGCAATAACTCGCTCTTCTATACGCCAGTGCACCCGAGGCCGCCCTGCTTCTCGATGATTGTTAAGAAGACTTCGAACGGATTCACCGACCCCAAACCGCTGATCCAATCTTTGAAAATCTCGTCGATCAGGAACATCAGCTTCTCTACGACATCTTTCACTGTGTCTCTAAGCCACTCTTTATAATATTTGACGTGCCAAACCATAATTGCCTAATCCTTCATCTATGCACGAAGTATTTACCGAATATTAAAATACCTCCTCACAATTATAGACATCAAATTAACAATTCTAATAACCACAGAAACCACTCGAAAGTTAGATAGAGACTGAAGGACATACGCATGTAAGGAAATCCGAGGCATAAATTATCTGAGAAGAAGACGTAATTCGGGAAGATATACAGTAATCGCTCGTTCGTTGTCTGGCATGGTGGGCAGGGCCGTTGTCCAGTGCCTACCCATTCCACTGCCTGTCAACGCCGCATCGCTCCGCAGGGCGGCGACGATTGATGTCGGCTCGGGTATATCGGTGTGAGCACCACTACATTGACTCGAATGAATCGAATGTTCAAACTTCTTAATTTACATTATTTTTTTATGGGACCTTCATGAAGGTATTTCTGGCATTTTTCTGATTAAAATGACACCAAACACGATATAATTTCAATTGTACATAGTGTCTGTAAAAATGAAACACGCGGGACTCAGATCTGTCCGGCGACGGCGACACGCTTCGGTCACGCGATCCGTATTTCATTCTGTCCTTCTCTATGTTCGGCTCTCTACAGAAGTCTCGTTCGGCGCGGTCGGCGCGGTCGGCGCGATACTCTAGACGCAGTCATAAATCAAAAATAGTGTCCGGGCAGGCTCGTTGTTACTGAAAAACACGGCTTCTGGACAACGAACGAGCGATTACTGTAATAGAAGTGTTTATGTTTATTGAGATAATAGTGGAATCATAAGATGTTTCGATAACGTTCCGACGGTCTGTTTACATTATCGCAACGACTTGTCTGATACACAGCATATAAGTTTCAAATATGGAGCTGTTAGATATAAATAAAATTCATCTCAAGTGACAATTACTTTGTTAATTTCTAACGAAACTGTTGCGTTTTGACCCATGGTTCCTTTGACAACGTTGACCCTTGTGATGAGTAGAACGGGATGCAAGAAAAAAATTTGACCTTGAATTTTAAGGTCAAGGTCAATTTTTCGGGACGTTTTTTTAACAGATCTTCATCGATCGGAAGATGTGGAAGCACACTGTACTATTTAAGTAGTAGCTTATTTGTAATATTTTTATGAATTCGTAATACGGCTTTTTCTAGAAAATGATTGCTGAGAATATGGTCAAGGAAAACGGGAAAACAATGGCGGACGCCGAAGGAGATGTTCTTCGAGGACTTCGTAAGTACCTTTGCAAAAAGAGAGACTAAATTCATCTTTCGAAATAAGTTTTACCAATCATTACGAAGTCTAATAGTATGTTCATTCACAAATAAAATTGTATCTGAACATCACGAATATTAAAATGAAATAGAAATTCTTTAATTACTATACGATGTTTCTAGATTTCTAGCAATTATATATTTGGTTGGTACGAATCGAGTAGTCGTTCACACTTGTTAAGTTTATTATTTCTTGTATTATAGTTTTTAATATTTCACAGGCATCAATACGCAATCAGTTATTTATTAAGTTGGCATATATAGAATGTTCGATTTCACAAAACTCGTAGTTTCCTTGCCAATTGATTAACATATCTTAAGATGACACTTATTGTACATGAATATAAAACTTGAACTTGGCAGAAATAAATAAGATTGCTAAATTATACTGTATGTACAACACCTTTGTTCAGCAATTACTGTTTAGTGCTTCTTAAATCCGAAAGTAAAATTGCTCTATCACACAACGTTTTCGAAAAACATTGATTTTTGTAAAAATGCATGATTTTGA
This sequence comes from Lasioglossum marginatum, assembly GCA_028455795.1. NCBI lineage: Eukaryota > Metazoa > Arthropoda > Insecta > Hymenoptera > Halictidae > Lasioglossum > Lasioglossum marginatum. The sequence continues at coordinate 13,770,679 of CM052250.1, read as the reverse complement.
TAAAAAAAAATGAGTTGTTACGCGGAAATTAAACATGCGAGACAGTTCAGGTTTGAGTCAAAAGATAGAGAGGACTCTCCTCTATATGTACAATGTACAGTGACTCCCAAAAATATTCGGACACTAGCTATAACTAACTTTACGACTTGATAATTCGTTTGTTGATAATGCAATCGTCCTGGGAATTGTTTCTAGCAATTATACATCTATTAATGTTGATAAACATAAATAATTTATTTGAAAAATATACATACATTTCATAATAAAAATTATTAAAAGAAATAATGTATCATTTGTGGCTCACAAAAATATTCGGACAATATTAATTTTTCTATTTAGGTAATGTAATTTAGCATTACAAAATTTGTTTAATACTTCGTGGCATAACCATTTTGTTTAAGAACATGTCTTAACTTGTTTGGCATATTATTTGTAATTTTTTTAAATATTCAACAGTTATATTCGACCACTCAGTTGCAAGTCTTTGTTTTAATTCGGCTATCGATGTAATTGGGGTTTTCGAGTTTTTCTATCCAATTCATCCCATAAATTCTCGATAGGATTAAGATCCGATGATTGGGGCGGCGAATGAAGAATTTTTGGGCAGCGGTATAATAAAAATTCTTGCACAATATGTGACTTGTGCTTGGGGTCGTTGTCTTGGTAAAACTTAAAATTATTATTAAGTCCCATTTTTTCAGCATTTTGAACTGAATTATTTTTGAGGTTATTTTTTCACTAGGTTACCGACTCCATATGATGAAATGCAACCCCAAACCATTACGCTGCCTCCGTCGTGTTTCACTGTACCTCTTGTATTTTCAAAATTAAACTCTTTATTCGCTTTCCGCCACACCATAGTTCTTCCGTCGGAATTATACAGATTGAATTTGCTTTCATCAGCAAATATGACATCCTTCCACCATGTCTCATCCTTAGAAATTAGCTCTTTTGCAAAGGTTTTTCGTTTATTCCTATTCTTTTCGTTGATAAATGGTTTCTTTCTAGTTACTCTTCCATTGTAACCAGCTTGCCTCAGCGTTCTCCGAACTGTTTCGGCTGACACATTTCTGGAGCTTTCTCCTAATAGCTCACTAACTAGTTTTGGAGCACTAAGCGCGGATTTTTTTTCACTTTTCGAATAATTTTGCTTTTCTCCCTCGTACATAAGAGACTTGGTCTTCCACTTTGCGGAATAGAATCAATGTGATTCTCAATATAAAATCGTCGACAGATATCTGCAACAGTACTCTTACTTATATGAAGCGTTGCACTAATTTCGCGATAGGTTTTTCCTTTTTCTCGATGAAAAATTACAAGCTGTCGCACATCGAAACTCGTATTCTTTCCTTTGCGACCCATTTTGAACGAATTCACGTTTACTGACACACACATACAGTAGTGAGGTGGCAAGGACATCTAATGGTCCACGAGATTCTGTTTGTAAACAAACGTTTTCGCGTTCTTGGAATATCGCGTTCCCAGAAGGCGATTGCCAGAGAAATATAATACGTGTCCGAATATTTTTGTGAGCCACAAATGGTCCATTATTTCGTTTAATAATTTTTTTTATGAAACGTATGTATATTTCACAAATAAATTATATATGTTTATCAACATTAATAAATGTTTTATTGCTAAAAACAATTCCCAAGGCGATTGCTTTATCAACAAACGAATTATCAAATCATAAAGTTAGTTATACCTAGTGTCCGAATATTTTTGGGAGTCACTGTATATCTACATTGCCATTATACTTTTTTGTACTTTCTAATAGTTGTAAATGCTTGTGAAAGTTTGAAAAAGAGCTGACGCGTTACTTTATACGTTCTATTTTTATATATATTTCTATTTATGTGAAAAACCCTTTATATCTAGCAGGAATTTACTATACAGCATTGAATTCTACAGACATTTCTGGTAGAGAAACCATTCACAAAAAGTATTTGGTTGGATTAGTAGATGAGTAGGTCAAGATAATGTTCATTGGCAGCCTGTGTGCAACGCGTTCGCGCCATTACATTACCTTTTCTGAACTCGGCAGGGCCGTGACTATGTGTAGTAAAATTTTATTTTCAGTAGCTGTTGTCTTATCGTTATAATTGTAGTACCAATGGACATTCGAAATTCTTTCGATTAATATATGTAAGTCCAAACATGATGTAAATGGAAATATCTAGTTTGCGCCATATGAAATCGATAAAATGTCGCGGAAGTACCAACCGGACTCTTTTTGTTATATTTATGACGAAATTGTTTTAAAATCAAAACATAGGAATATAATTCCTGCATTAATCTTTCATAAAGATATGTCAACAATAATAAAAATGTTACCAAGGAAAAGACTTATGTTCTACGCTTGCAGATTACTTGCAGAACACTTACTAGTGAAAATCAGGATACCATGTATAAGCATGAAGCAATGCGGAAATATTCTTTTTTGTTTACCTGAGAAATAGGTAAGTTTTTCTTTTGCATTTATTTTTTTTATTAAGCATTTCTACAATGAAATGTGAATATATTGCGTATTTTTATAATTTTGTGTAATGTGTGATCGGCACCCAAAAAGACAAAACAATTTATGTAACTTACTCTATACTTATGAAGTATAGTAAGCAAAGACATATTTGAGTGGTTTAAATGTCGACTATGCATAGCCACAGCCTAATGAAAAGGTTGTAATGACCGCGTGGCGCGAACGCGTGGAACACAAGCTGTCAATGAACATTTTCTTGAAATGCTCATATACTAGCCGAACCAAATACTTTTTGTAAATGGTTTCTCTACTAGAAATCTCTGTAGAATTCAATGCTGTATAGTAAATTCCTGCTTGATAAAGGGGTTTTCATGTAAATACAAAAATAGAGCGTATGAAGTACCCGCATTAACTCTTTTTCAAACAAATTAACAAGCATTTACAACTATTAGAAAGTGCAAAGAAATACCGAATTTTTGATTGATTTCTTTTGTCGTATGTGTAGAATAAGAATACCTTGGCAAATTGTGATTACTATTAAAACCATTCGTATATGGCACTGCAGGGAAGAATTTCTACCCAAAATCGAGAAAGGGTATTTTACAAGAATATAAATTTATACGTAACCAAGTGAAAGCTGTGTCAAACGTTTTTGTTATTGCTTTTACAACAGGCATTGTTATGAATGAACAATTTGACGTTTAGTAGAATATTTTGGAACTAAATGTTAGAGGCTTGGAGAGATGCAGATAAAAAAATGAAGTTGTTTTCTGTGGAGAAAATGTATTAATTGTGATAGTATATGTGTATATTTTGATTAATAAGTATTGTATTAATGTTTATAATCGATTAACCTAATTGACAATGTAACTCGTTTAAACACCTTTTAAATATTATAAAATTTTGCGGAATGACAATCATGAAAATTCTACTAGCTTTGAGAAAAGAGCCTTTTAATTTTTTTATGTTTCTGCCATGAAAGATGGCACTAGTATACTGAAGTGTAATCGAATAAAGTTCTTTCCTACTGAATGTAAAATAATTATTTAATTGAACTGGAATGAAATGTCGACTATTGGTTTTAATCCATAAAGAAACGACATTTTTGATTTGTTTAAACTTACCAAATACTTTTAAACGAGAGAAAAACTTCATTTTAACTACATATGTACCATCTAAAGTAAAAAATAGGTTTATATAACGTATCACAATCTTTTATAAATTATAGAAGGGATACAAATTTTAATATTCCTTAACATAAATTCATTTATTAATTTACTAAAATTAGTTATATCAGTTTAGCTTTAAACAATTTATTTGTAATTATGTGATGTAAATATGCACAAATATTCACGACTTAATAATGAAAAGCAACGTCTAATTGGTTGGTTTTCATTGTAGAAGTGGTCGACGCTTGTACCGGGATTCCTACTCTCCAAATGGGCGAGAGTATGCCAAATATCGCTACGGATATGGATATCATTTCTTATAAGATTCCTCTCGGAATAACTGCCTCCATCTGTCCATTTAATTTTCCTGCGATGATACCCCTTTGGTCGTTTCCGGTCTCGGTTGCATGCGGAAATGCCACCATTTTGAAACCGTCAGAACGTGTGCCAGGCGCTTCCATGATTCTGGCTGATCTATTTACAAAGGCTGGTGCTCCGTCAGGTCTGTTGAATGTCATACACGGTCAACATGCCGTTGTTGATTTTATCTGCGAGCATCCGGACATCAAGGCAGTTTCCTTCGTTGGATCCGATCAAGCGGTATGTTGTGTAATAAAAGTTGATTCGTGTACACCGCTTTTAGAACCATACATAGTCCCAATAAACATACAATACTCAATTCGGGTGATCTAATCTATTCATATTGATACACTTATTTATATCATTTTTGACAAATCGTTAGATGAACCATATATACAATGGGTGTACAAAGTGTTCCTACACCTTTTAAAATAGAATAACTTTTTTATAATTATACCAAACGACCTGATTTTTTATAATCAATTAGAAGCATCGGTTTAAGAAATGATATGCAAAAAAGATTTTCCAAAAATTACAATTTATAAGGTCACATGCAAAAATAAAAATGGCATTTTTTAGTCCTTTTTCATTTAGATCCTTAATGAAAATTTAAAACATATTTTGTAGATCTATGTTAGTTATACACATACTATTATACACATAAAATTTCATCGAAATCGGTTGACGAAGAAAAAACGACACGCATCGAAAGATGTAAGAATCTGTGGATTTTAAGCAGAAACTGACCAAAAGTCGCAGAAAACTGTGATTTTCAGCACATTTAACCACTTGTAGTTCTTCGGTATGTTAATCGATTTTGATGAAATTTTCAGCATGTGTATAACTAACATAAATCTACAAAATATATACTTTAAACTTTCATTAAGGGCCCAAATAAAAAAGTTTTAAAAAATGCTTTTTTTATTTTTGCATGCAACCTTGTAAATTGTAATTTTTAGAAAATCTTTTTTGCAGATCATTTCGTAAACCAAAATAATTGATTATAAAAAATCAAGTCTAAAAAAGCTATTCTATTTTAAAAGGTGTACGAACACTTTGTATACCCACTATATTTACTCTCTTAAATGATTCCATATACAGTGGCAGAGAAAAGAAAGTTCAAATAGTAATAACACACAGGGTGAGTCACCTAAGATTTTCACCGAAAATATCTCCATTGTGTGTAGTAATACGAGAAAATGTTTCAGGAAGAAAATGTTTGATTCAGTGGGGCAATTATTGTGACGGAGAAGTTTTGTTTCTGTAAGTCATATTCTCGTTTTCTTACATGGAACGACGTATTTTGATTAGTGTAACTTCACATTAGTTCACATTAGTGTAACATTATTGTCGCGGATTGAATTAGGGTCGTTTATTGTTTGTAGCGCGAAGGTGGCGATAATTGGATTTCTGCACAATTATTGTAGCAAAGTATCTGTATATTGTAAGATTGTTATAATTCCTAGTAAAAATAGATTTATGTGAAACGATATGTAAAACAGTGGTGAGGCTGGTTTGAGAACGGCGCGGCGCGGGTCTAATAACGCGGGAATTAAGGTCGACGGATAAACTTTTCCTTGCGTAACCAGAAATTTTTGCCTTTTTCCTATGTTATCCAGTAGATTTGGACAAGAAGATGCGAGAAATCCAAGTTTCAATCCTGGATGATCAATAAATAAAAGAAAAGAGCAGCTAGGTCGTTAGACCTCCGCAGGGCTAGTACCTAAGTTTATGGTGGTGGAAGCGTGCACTGGCGAAACTGGCAGAGTTGGTACCGCAATCGACAAGACAAAGGAATCGGATTCTGACGCAGCCCCCTGTGATCGCTTTTGGAAATTGTTTTCGTGCAATTCTTGGTGTAATGATAAATGAAAAGGATGAAATTTATGCCGGTATAAAATTCTTAACATGCTTCTCTGACTAAGATTTGACTGTCTGGCGATTTCGCGTGTACCAATGTGTGGCTTATGAACTACGGAACCTAAAATATTTATTTCATAATTTACATTTGTTTTTTAGTTTATATCGTACACGTTTTTTCTTGTCTACACTTCCAGTTTCTCGAAAAAGCTTGAAGATGCTCCTGATAGTTGGAGCACTAGGATGTCTCCGATCAGAATATGTTCTTGCATATTGTAATTGAGCTTGCACTGCGTTTTGTCTACATTCACAGTAGACGATTACAATATCACATTTTTCACCGATCGAATACGACATTTTGAAACTGAGACTGAAATCATACTGATATTTTAGTGTTTTAGCATGAACATAGTCTTTGTACGTTAAGTTATGCTTTTTGAAGAATAACTCCTTCGAAGGTCATTTGAAGGTCCGAAAATCTGTCTAATAATACATGGTTGAACTTGTCTTTTCATTAGCTATAATGTTACTCTAATCAAAATACGTTATTCCATTAATAAAAACGACGATGACCTTGAAATGTCGGAAATATGACCTAAACAAAAAAACTTTTCCGTCACAATAATTGCCCCACTGAAACAAACATTTTCTGCATGAAACATTTTCTCGTATTACTAGAAGCAACGGAGATATTTTCGGTGAAAGTTTTAGGTGCCTCTCCCTGTATACAATACTGTAATGTGCCATTCTAAGACCGGCAGAGGACACGTCTCTATGTCCCTCCATCTACCTATTCCACTGGGGGCATACTACGTGAAGGGCCAAGAAGCTTGAGCTGCCTCGGTCACCGAGCAGTGTTCAGATACCGGGTCGGGTGATATCGGTGTGAACCGATCGGAGTAATCCAATTACAAAACTTCTTTATTTTTTTATGGGACTTTGACGAACATATTTGTGTGAAAATGAAACCAAATATGATATAATTCCGATGATATTTACTTGTATAATGAGCGATGAATGTTTCGGACGCAAGGAAGAACAGTGTATGGGAAATGCTTTGAACTGTGCCGGCGCGCCGCGCCGCGACTCTCCGCGTCTTCTTTTTTCCCATACGCTGTCCTTCTTTACGTCCAAAACTTTCATCGTTAAATATAACTGGAATTATATCATATTTAGTATTATTAGATATAATACATTTATATTTGGCACGACATCTGGCGGAGTGTGAGTGGAATAGGCGCGTGGTAACGCGAGACGTACAGTTGTCTGTTGTAAGACTCCATGGAAGGTAATCTATGTGGAAAGATAATCCGTTGTATAATGTAGTCAGAATAAGCACGTGTAAACTGTGGGGAGAAGTCCTTAACTCTGTTATATAGTTAAATATAGTGTTTATAGTAGAGAAGCATTCTAGTTATTATTTCTACTATCCCTACAAGTATCATTTTCATTAGAAAAATGCCACGAATATGTTTGGTCAATGTGTAGGATACAATAGCTTTCGGTTTAAACGACTTTAATGAAACAGATCAATTCGCTTTCGTGGTCGGAGAACAACTGCTATAAAACAGCGACAACCGCTCCCAAAAACAGAGGAAACCGCTCCGAAACAGCGGACACTCGGTCCTCCTCGTCTTCACATGCATTCACAAACACCCACACACGTTCACACTCGGAGGTGTCGCAACCGAACGAGCGCCGATCGCGGGATCCTTGAGTGTATAATCCATATACCCACAAATGTCCCATCAAAAAATAATGAAAAATAAAAAAGGTTTGTTATTGGATTAGTTATGTTTACACTTCTTGGCGACCGAGGCCTCTCGAGTTTCGTTGTTCTTTTTTACGTTCGGCGTGGTTGACGAAACCACAAAAAAATAGTGTTCTGTTCCGATCTAGGTCACAACACAGAACCGAGAATTGACTTAGAATGGAACATTACTGTACCTACCACAATTTTTGCAAACTGAAATTTTAGAATGTTGCTGCAAATATTTAGCAAATATTTACTAAAAATTTATTGCTGCTTCTATCTACATAGCTGCTAAAAATCTGCATTTGAAACTGCAAAAGAGGATAGAAAATTGGTAGTTTATTTAAAACAATGAAACAAGTAAAGAAACTGGAATAGGCAAAAGTAAGTTGAATTCTACATTTTTGTGATTACAATTTTGATACTTAAAAATTTGGTTAGTTTTATTATTATACTTTGTAGGATTTCCGTTGCTGTCTATTACTGCTTGTAGCCTGTTTGGTGTACTCGCAATCAAGCCTTTAGACATAAACTTATATTTACTAGATTTTGTTAGAAGTGTTCTGAAGTATTTTTTTGTTAGTACAAGCACTTAAAGGAATAGGCTCATAAATATGTTCCTAAATTGTCCATAGATTTTCAATGAGACTGAGATCTGGGGATTATGATGGGCACTCGAGGTTTTAAATTCTCATAAAATAAATAAATTCTCAAACAACCCGAATCAAATTCTATTATTCTTATTCATCTGTGTAATTAAAGATGCAAATGTTAGTTAAAGTGAATGTATTCACAGAAATGAAAAGGAGTATCGGCAAATATGTACTATATGTACTTGTTAATATTATCACTATCACAGTGCAAAAGACTTTAAACATACTTTTGTTCGCTGCACGTGTCGAACAAAATGTATTGTTAACGCATTATGTGAAAACAGACGAATAAAGAAAAGAAGTTTGATGTCTTAGAGCGGCGTGGATGTCCCAGATTAGGTGAATATTATCATAATTTGAAAAACCACCTAGTGCTAAAGTTTTTAATACTCGTATACAGAAAATCAAGACACAGGAACCAAGTAGGAATTTATTACTCTCTTTTGTAGGTTCATCAAGTTCATTAAGTAAAAAATATATATAGCATTCTCAAATTCTTTTAATTTTTCTACTGTTTCAAATTGAACCCACTTATTTTCGTCATAAATGCATAAAATCCGCAGCCTAGGCATAATAGTTGTCCATTCTGCTTCTCTGATGCATAATTGGAGAGGATGTCAACTATTATGACGTCAGCTATCTTCTTTCGGAAAACAAATCATAATAGAAAAGACTAGGGAAGGATGATACCATCTTGAGTACAAAAACTGTATAATCGAAAATAAATAATTTATCAATGATATTCCTTTGTACAGTTAGAGTTAATGTTATATTCTCAAATAAAAAGTAATTTCGAATTTTTTAAACTAATTTTGTGAAACATCTAAATGTCGATCTCTGAGAAAATTGATACGTGAAAATGAGGATATAAAACATAAGATATAAAAATGAAACAGTTTGTTTTATGAAATTCTTACATTTAAATATTTCTGTTCGTTTACACAAGCACATTCTACGTGAAGTCATGTACAATACGCTTCACAATGAATCCAGTTTTCATAAAGAGGTGTATGACAGATCGTTGCTATTAAGGGGTATTCTAGTCTAGACTTTCATTTTTCTGGTTTCTTTAGGGAATTTTTTACAAAAAAATACAAGTTTCTTAATATCGGCATTTTGCATACATATTTATTTATATTCTACGAATATTCACAATTTTTTTAAGTGAAAATGATTAAAACTGACGGAGTTACATGTCGTTGAACAAGGTTCGTTTAAAAAAAGGTATCCTACTGGCCAACACGATTCCGATCATTCTGCTTATCTGAAACGAAAGATCAAAAGGATTCTTGATTAGTATGATTGTGATTATGGTGTGAACCAGAATGAAAAGAAGTGAAAATTTACAAAATGGCGGCACTTTGAATTTTGAATATCGATTTTCTTGGCTTTCTTCATGTTTAGCGAGCTAAAAAAATAAGAAAATTTTTTTTCTCTATAATTCTGGTTCAGACGATAACGACACATCCATTGAAGGTGTACGTCAAATTTGAAGTCATTCGGTCGACTAGAGATTGAGATACCATGTCAGCCATGTAAAAAACATTGTTTCGAGAAAAACGCGTTTAAAGTTTCTCACACCCGTTATATGAGAATGGCATACTTACGACTAGTCTGCTAATCCAGGTCCATACAATGGTTCTTCCTCGTGTTCAAAAATGTCCTGTCTACTTTTAGAAAATGCAAAAAATAAAAAATCAATTTTTTGAATAGTCTAGACTAGAATACCCCCTTAAGTTGGAAGTCAGTGCATTACATGTATGCCAGAAGTGCAGTACAGTATTTTCTCCGTAACTGTCGCAAAGATCTCCACTGTAAAAATGGTATGCACCCAGTCAGCCAGACTTGCTTCGAACCGATATCGGTCACAGTTTGCAATCATACGATGCGAGCAGAAAACTGGCATTATGGTGCTCTTGATCTGCTTTGAATTGGACAACACACCGTGCCAGCAGAAATCAATACTCATTTGGAAATAGATGGCACGGTGTGCCGGCACAAGGGCAGAGAAAGGGCAGATGGGGAAGGCACAACGTGTCATCGTTATAGAGGACAGCTCGGTCGCACTAATGTGGCGGATGTCGATCTTGTAGATTATTTTGTCGGTAATGCGACTTTAAAAAAGAGTTTAACCAATAAAAAAACACTCGGTGCAGGATTCGATCCGGGATCCATACATTCGCAGGCGGAGATCTTACGAGAAAAAACATTAGTAATCACGATAAAATACAACTAACATATTAATGTAAACGTGGTACTCCAGAAACATCAATTTAAAATCGGCAATTTTAACTTTCTGGATTTTATTTAAACCACGATTTTGCAACCAAAAATTCTGAAATAATTCACTGTAATGTGTGTTATTAGGTAAAATGTTAATAAATTTTTTCGTAATTTTTTGTTGAGCACAGCAAAAGAAATAGAGCATAATTCTTATGGTAGGGGTTGACACCGACTTGAAATTGTCACAGAGCAGTTTCTTTGGACTGATATACATTTATACAATAGCAATTGACATGCGATGATCTACTCTCTACAACGACGTCACGGTGGGTCCTCCATTTGCCCTTTTCCTGCCCTCGAGGTGTGCTGGCACACCGTGCAAGCAGAATCAGGGCCGTTCCTAGGTGTACAGCCGCCTGCGTGCCGAGCAATTTTTCATTTTTCGCCGCCCTTTCCCAGCAGCGCAATGAATGACCTTTTTTTTGGCGTCACCGAATTCGCGATAGGTCGGTTGCGCTGTTCTATTTTCGACCGCAGTCGGCCGCCCCCTAAAATCGGCCGCTTGCGTGCGGGCACGCACTGCACGCCCAGTAGGAACGGCCCTGAGCAGAATACCATACATCTATTTCTGAATAAGGCTTGGTGCTGTCCAATTCAAGGTAGATGAAGAGCACACTCAGCTTCAAGCGTGTTTCTGACACCATAATGCCAGCCTTCTGCTCGCATCGTACGATTGCAGGCTGTAATCGATATCGGCTCGAAGTAGATCTGGCTGTTTGGGTATGCTCGTAACTATATCGTGTTGGTGTATTACGATGGTAATAGTTTCATAAAAAGAAAATATTAAAAATGTTGCAATCTTTTGCTTCAGTTGCATTAGTGGCTCTCAGTGGCTCTCAATGGTGAGGACAAAATTTTTACAGTTACGGTGCGTAACTGTAAAAAGTAAGTAACTGTAAAAAGTAAAAAGGTAAGAGACCTTTGCGACAGTTGCGGAGAGAATACTATAATTTCTTCTTTATAGAGAAAGAAGAACGAACTATAATGTACAAACTGCTTTTTTTGTAGGGAAAATACATTTACAAACAGAGTAGCGCTCACGGTAAACGCGTGCAGTGCAACATGGGAGCAAAGAATCATTGTGTCGTTCTACCGGACGCAAACAAGAACAAAACAATTTCACAAATCGTGGGAGCCGCATTTGGAGCTGCTGGTCAGAGATGCATGGCTCTTTCGGTGGCAATATTCGTCGGTAAATCGAAAGATTGGGTTCCAGAGTTGGTAGAGGCTGCGAAAAAATTGAAGGTCAATGCTGGACATGTACCTGGTACCGACCTTGGACCAGTTATATCGCCGCAGTCGAAGGAAAGAATACACAGACTAATAGAGTCGGGGGTGAAAGAGAATGCCACGTTGGCTCTCGATGGTAGAAAACTAGTGGTGAAAGGTTTCGAAAAAGGCAATTTCGTTGGTCCTACCGTGCTGACGAATGTGCAGGTTTGTATTCTTTAAGGGAGGCAGTAATGTAACACGCCGAAAATATGGCAATTTTTAGGAACTTTTTGTAGAAACACTGTCCCCCATATTTTTTCAAACTTTTCGTGTGTGACTATACGTCTCAGAAATTAGTATGTATACCTATTTTTTCAAAGAATATATAGCTTATAAAAAATTTTTTAAATATTTCGATACGAGTTCGGAGTTTGAGTATTTTCTGATCTGCCATATAGCGCACATTGTACTTGCCTAAAACTATAAAATTGAATAGTTTGATACTGTTAACGAAATTGAGGAATATATGAACATAACAATACAACATTTTCCTTCTGTAAATAGTTCAATCTAAAAGGATCCATATGCAACAATATTTATTTTATAAATTAATAAAAATTTAATTTAGCATTAGCAACTGCATAACTGCTTTTAAGCATTTGCTTTAAGTAACTGCATTTAAAAAAACATCGGTGTCCTTGAAATATTGAAAAATGTGCTCTTGAGAACAATTTTTTATTTATCGTTATATTCGCCTCTGATAATATTATTTCTCTTTAATAGATATTAATGGGCATTATTTTAACGTAGATAGTAAAAATTTAATAAATTATGGAGAAAGATAACAATAGAGATATTTTTCCTTCAATATTAAGAATAGAATAGTAAGAATAAAAATTATACAGGGTGATCCGATGCAGTCGCCTCATTTAAGTATTCTTGAATTGACTGTTGACGATATTAATAAATGTATCAGAGAAAAGTTGAATGGTTTTAGAGGTCACGTTATCTGATGCGAGCAAGTTTTTTCTATCTGGTCGCATAAAGAGCATGTGAAAGTCAATTGTACAGGGTGTAAAGAAATTATATATCGTGACTACCATGGGATGATTCTACACCCTCGATTTGGCTGAGATTGATCTAAGGAAGGTGCAGCAAAATTGACATTGACGTTGAATTTTAAGGTCAGAAGGTCAACAATTTTTTCAAAATTGCATCGTATTTTACTCGTCGCGAGGGTCAAAAGTGCAAAAGGAGCCACTGGTCGCAACTCAACCGCGACGAGTAAAATACAATGCAATTAAAAAAAAGATTGTTGACCTTTTGACCTTAAAATTTAAGGTCAAGGTCAATTTTGCGGCACTTTCGTAGAATCATCCTATGGTAGCCGCAACATATTATAATTTCTTTACATCCTGTACTTATGAAAGTAAATATATTTTGGAGTGCATTGGTTGAATAGATTATCATTTGCTATGAAACAGTAATATTTCTACAATTTCTTTTCTACAAACGTTTTGTTCAACTTATTGTTTAAAATTGTTAGTTTAAGAGATATTTCAATTTGAATATTGTAGAGTGGTCTGCAGTTTTAGTACATTGAAATATCTCCTAAATTTATGGATTTTTTAGCTATGAATAACTGTTACGAATTATACGCCGTGCGTGCGGGGGGAATGTTCTGGTTTCTACGGTGGACTGGGGGAGTCACGTGGCCCCTCTCCTTTGGCGTGAATTCGGTACCGCAAGCCGGAGCAGACGTACTCGAGGATCGCGAGACATACGCATAGGCGAGAACATTGTAACATTGTAAAGTAAAGTGGAAAATACAAATTGTGCTAAACTGTCTGCGCCAACCGGCAACATCATTGAACATTAAACACTAAACAATAACTTTTAGAACTTTTCTGAAAACAATTGCGAGCTATATCGGCCAGTGTAGTAAAACATGATTTCATTTGGAAAACGAAATTGATATACATTTTTTTAATATCGTCAACAATTTTTCAGGATGTGGAACGATTTAAATGGGTTTGGTACTGTGTAAATTTTATGGAAATGTATCCGTTTCCGGTAGAAGCAAAAAAAAAATTATTGGTAGTAGATACATTAGGAAAAATTACTTGGTCGATACTTAGTACGATTTGTAACTAGATATTTTATTAACATACTGAGTATTGTCTAAATATAGTATAACTAATTACATATAATTTTATAGCCATCGATGAAATGCTACACTGAGGAAATTTTTGGACCTGTGCTTTCCTGTATTTTCACTGATGCTTTAGACGAAGCTATCAACATTATTAATAAATGTCCTTACGGAAATGGAACTGCTGTTTTCACGACAAACGGTGCAACAGCCAGAACATTTACAAACAGAATTGAAGCTGGGCAAGTTGGTATAAATGTTCCTATCCCGGTGCCATTACCCATGTTTAGTTTCACGGGAAATAAAGGATCTTTCTTGGGTGACAATCACTTTTATGGTAAACACGTAAGTATACAATTGTAAATTATTCCTACACTAGTTACGAGAATCTTTCAAAATTATTATGTTTTAAATTACAATTTAACGTGAACGTATAAGATAAATCGTACAAAATAGAAAAATCGAGCAAACAATGGATGATATCACTGGGTTTATTTTTCGGGTTACCATAGGTTCATCGACAACTGATTTCGCCGACACTGTTTTCGTCGACACGATTTGACCGACAGTAACTTTCGTTGACACTATGTTTTCGTCGACACTATGTTTTCATCGACAGTCCGTGTTTTCCGACAGGTATAATATGAGTTCATTCGCTTTCACGAACTGATAGCTACATAAAAAATTGTTGTTATATTATACACCCCGATTTGCGATGCTGCTATGTGTCAGTAATAGCAGCATCACAAATCGGAGTGTATAATATAACAACAATTTTTTATGTAGCTATCAGTTCGTGGAAACGAATGAACTCATATTATACCTGTCGCAAAACACGGACTGTCGATGAAAACATAGTGTCGACGAAAACATAGTGTCGACGAAAGTTACTGTCGGTCAAATCGTGTCGACGAAAACAGTGTCGGCGAAATCAGTTGTCGACGAACCCATGGTAACCCTATTTTTCTATAGGTTTAATTATTTTGTAATAAAATATCCTGTAATTTAATCATTAATAATTAGCAGATTCTTTTATTAGTAATAGACCCCTCGTTACAGTTTTTGCCTTTGATTCGAAAGTGTTCTAAGTTATGTATAATATATTATTTACGAAATATTTGTTTACAAAACGGTTTTCTAAGCACCGACATTCTATCGACGGCAAAGTACATGCAATGTATTACTAGCCTTGCTGTGTAACTTAATCTCCATACATACAAGTTTACTCATAAATTACTTGCACAACAAAAATGATTCAACAAGAGTTGGTGTTGTATTGAGTGAAACAAAAATGAATAATTTTTTACATGAAGAATCTATACAGCATTTGTCTGCTGGATACAGGACATTTACGTGTTTTGAGCATTACTTGTATTAAAGATTAATTAAAGAATATCCGATAATTACTAGTTTGTGACTCCATATACCTTAGCAATTTTTTACTTAGCGTTCGATATATTTTTGAGTTGCATGATCAAATACTTGTATTACATATTATAAAATAAAAACTCAAGAGCACTTTTATCTGCTGATAAAAAAGTAAAACGTTGAAACGCTGATTATGGTATTGTGTACAATGTTCGATATCAAACAACTTTCGTTTGAAATATTTCATTATACAATTACTAGTTTATGAGTAAATTTAGGTGGTACAGTTAAGTGGCTCACTCTATATACTTTAACATTTTCAAATTTGATTCTACAAGATGAATTACCCAACATACTCGACTTAAATTATTTTGTTATTATTGTTGAACTGATTTTTATTTTTTTTGTCTTCAAACGTTTATAAGTCACTTGAGGGTGGCTTTTAGTTTTTCATAAAATTGTTACATATTCACTTTTTGCTCTTCTCTTCTCTTAGTTGATACCAAGGTGAGTGCGGCAAGTGAAATATCTATCATAAACTATTTTTAAAAGGAGCTAAAATACCTATACATACAGAGTGTTTCGTTTATCTAAGAACGGAAATATCTCGTGACGTACTGAAGTTACGAAAAGAATTTGTTTACAATAATTGTTCGGTATGAAGGGAAGAATAATATGGTGTAATTTCTTCGGGACTGGAATGGGGGGGGAGGGGGGATTTCAAAGTAAAAATAAGTTTTTTAAATGGAACCATACATCTTTTTTGTCATACCACGATAGCATTTTTCGAGACGAACTCAACGATATATCACGTTATGTTATTTATTGTTACAAAACATTATAAATTGTTACATGAATAATTACTACATTATAAACATTAATAAACATAAATGTTTCACGAAAATTGTTTCAGGCCATAACTCCGTTATTAATGCATTTACGAAAAAATATCAAAAGAGAAAGATAAATGGTTCGGAGAGCGCTACATTCGTAGGCCCTTAGATTTTTTTTATGTGCAACTGTGCATGTGCAATTAACAATTGCATTTCTTTGAATAGAAATACAAATTTTTGTTGCACTATTCGATTCCTCTCTTTATTCCACGTAAAAAATGATTAGGGTACCATGGCAAAAAAATTATTTGTTCTCGAGATACTTTCAAAACCTGTCTTTATTGAAGAAGATGCTCATTAGTTTTCGTACTCAACTTACGATACGTAAATTGCTACTGAATGACGAAAAGCTAACTCGTACAAATCAGTTTCTGTTATAACAACAATGTAAGAACAGTGTTAACGTTTACTATATTTTGTCGTGAAGCGCTTAAGCATCTTCTTCAATAAAGATAGGCTTTGAAAATATCTCGAGAACTAATAATATTTTTGCCATGGTGCCCTAATAATTTTTTACGTGGAATGAACAGAGGAATCGAAAAGTGCAACAAAACATTTGCATTTCTATTTAAAGAAATGATGCAATTGTTAACTGCATATGCACAGTTGCACCTTAAAAAAATCTAAGGGCCTACGAATGTAGCGCCCTTCGAACCATTTATCTTTCTCTTTTGATATTTTTTCGTGAATGCATTAATAACGGAGTTATGGCCTGAAACAATTTTCGTGAAAAACCCTGTAATTTATAATGTTTTGTAACAGTAAATAACATAATGTGATATATCGTTGAATTCGTCTCGAAAAATGCTATCCATTTAAAAAATTTATTTTGACTTGGAAATCCCCCCTCCCCCAATTCCAGTCCCGAAAAATTACACCATATGATTCTTCCCTTCATACCCAACAATTTTTGTAAACATTTTTTTCGTAACTTCAGTATGTCACGAGATATTTCCGTTCTTAGATAAACGAAACACCCTGTATATTCATTGTATATTTATATACTATAGATATATGAATAATAATAATAGTATAAAATTATAATGTTCGGTGGTACATACGGCATACGATCATTGTTATTATTAGACTATGCATTTATCACAAAAATTAGTACTTGAATGTCTATTTTGAAATGTTCCATATATTTCTAGGGCATAAATTTCCACACCCAGACGAAAACGGTAACGCAATTATGGCGATCTGGAGATGCCAGTGACATTGCTTCTTCAACAGCCATGCCAACAATGCAATAAAGACTGTATTTACGCAATGTCAAATTAAAAGGTCATTGAAGTGACCAAAGTCGTTACTACTTTCGTACAGAAGAGAATATTTTTCTCAGTTCCTGGCAATGTCTTCCATTACAACAATATATACAAATGTTATTTCTTTTAATTAAACATACACTTCCTGTTGCATTTAATATGGATATATTTTGTAATAAAATAATAAAAGAATGCACTCTCAATCACGTAATTTACGTTTATTAACCTTTACGTTTTATTATGTTCAAGTTTTGTGTTGCTTCGTAATATTATAATGAAACGTACAGTGACTCCCACTAATAATCGGACATTCTTAAAAAGACGATAACTTTTTTAATATTGTATAATAATTGTATAATACGATTTGAACTTTTTTGGGAAGCTAGAGCAAATGAGTTTGATACAGGATGTGAAAAAAATTTTTTTCAACAATTGCAATTGATCGGAATTGTAGAAAAAATACTAAAAGTTGCATTTTACAACTTTTTTATGTGGGCTTATATTGAAAATTTAAAAAATACGTTTTCTAGTGTCAATTAAACATATTCTGAAAATTTCGTCAAAATCGGTCGACGTTGCAATGAGCTACAAACGTTTAAAGATGGTAAAAATTGCAGATTTTCACGATTTTCGGCTTATAACTGCAGTAAATCTAAGGATTCTTACATTTTTCAATGCCTGTTGTTTTTTTCAGCATCAACCGATTTCGATGAAACTTTCACAGTGCATATAATTGACACAGATCTACAAAACGAATTTTTTAAATTTTCAATATAGGCCCACATAAAAAATTTGTAAAATGCAACTTTTAGTATTTTTTCTACAATTCCGATCAATTGCAATTTTTGAAAAAATTTTTTTTCACTTCCTGTAGCAATCTAATTATATTTCTATATATTATTCTATATATATTATAATTATATTTCTATCTATATTTAAAAAGTTATCGCCTTTTTAAGAGTGTCCGAATATTAGTGCGAGTCACTGTCAGTCTATTTTATGTCTTTTGTTTTTTTAAAGTTATCTCGATAGCATACTTGCTCTAATTAACGTAAATCGGTTAAATATTACATAATCTTGTGAATGAAGTATTTTCCCTGTCAGAATGCTTACGTGGACACTTAGCCGCGTTTCACAGTTGAGCTGACGGTCCGCGAGCGGACGAGCGTCCGCACGGCTCCTACGCGTACGCGCCACAGCGCACAGTGGGGTATTTGGCCTGAAAAAGTGGAAAAAACTATTGTAGCGTTATTTATAGGCTCAAGGTTATAATATTATATATCGTTGGATTCGTCTTAAGATCAGCTACAACATTATGAAATCCAAAATACATTTTAGTATTTAAAAAATCAAATTTACCTCAATTTCTTGAAAAAAAATATTTTTTTTTAACTTTTATATATTGAAATTTGTAGACGTCTGAATACTGTTCCTCTTTTGTTCGAAACATTTTTTCCTCAGATTATCGAGAACCCATGAAAAACCGTGACGATAGTAGAATATTTGCACCGAAAAGCTGAAAAGAATTATTTTTGCACATAAATTATATTGAAATGATGTAAATTATTATTTTATGCAAAATATGTGAATCACGAAATTTTTTAGTAAATGAATATATATTATAGGAACATTTTTTAATTATTACCATTAATTTTCATCCGAAAATACAGCAGAAATTTTTTCCTCAAATAATGATTCTTCTTCATTTGATTTTGCTGATGTATTTTCATCAGTAGGATTAATAGGCAGGAGCATTTTCAAACATTCTTTTGTAAACGGGATCTTCTTTTTTTGTTTCACTCTTATACTTGATAAGAGGGGATCAGAACTCAATAAAAGTCTATTTATAATATTATAAATATTATATGTATAATAGAAAATGTAAAACAAAACATAAACTGGATAAGAACTAAAATATAACATTTAAGAATCTACAAAACGCTCTGAATGAATCGCTCTGATCTCCCTGCTAGCAGTATTTCAACTGAATGCAGAAGAAAGTAAAAGCTTTGAATGCTTATCTGCAGCATCATATAAACAACCAAGTTCCAGTAATATAAACTGTTCCGTAGAAGAGTCTGTAGAATAGAACCTCACGCAGCCACGCGCAGGCCAAGCGTAGCCGAACGTACAGGCGTACGCGAAACGCTGCTGAATGCTTAATACTAAATTGGCTATAAAATTTGAATTCGGATATAGTCGGAACCAAATTTTGTTGGCTTATAATCACAAATCTTTACCGAATGTAATGAGACCAAAAAGAGCACGCAGACTCACGCAGAAATATAACAAAATCGTCAATAAAGTTTTGTAATCGTAAAAAAACTTACAGAATTATTGATAATGTTCAAATATTAATAACTATACTAATTTAGATGATAACAAAATGAAATCTCTGCGAAAGTGTTCTGTACACCTTCCTGAACAATCTTTGTAATACAAGAATTCGCACAATTTTCCTTAAGGGGGAAGGGTACTCACGTGACATAACTAGAAAGGAACTAGAATATAACTAGATTTTGGGTCGAAACATGGGTTTGCGGGCTTCGGTTGTTTGCCCTTATTTGAGCAAATTTTGGGCTGGGTGAGGGCTCATTCTAAAGAGGAAGGTTAAATGCACTGCGCTCAACTCATGATTTAACGAGATTATGTTTATATCTAATAATATGAGTGTCCAAAGTAGGCAAAAAAAATCGAGAAAACACCCGCAGATTCCAATGTATTTTTCTGTTTCTAAAAGACTTTTCTCGTTAAATCATGAGTTGAGCGCAGTGCATTTAACCTTCCTCTATCAAATAAACCTTTGTACAGCTCAAAATATGCTCGTATAAAGCTAAATAACCGATTAGTTCAGCTAGATAGACGAGATGGCGCCTAGTCAGGACTGACAACGTAGAATCATAACAACAAAAATATAAAGGGCTTGAATCCACTCGGATCCATTAATAGCAATGAAGATATTAATAAAGAAAAGAAACAGACGTGGAATCATAGCAAAACTGAAGCGTTAGGCTGATACATATGTATGTTTATCAGTGTTGCCACAAAAAGAACTTTTTTGCTATACAGAGGTTGGTAACACTGATAAATACCCTAAAACATGGGTTCCCCTTATTAAAAATCGCTAATGAACGGATGCTGTTTTAGATACTATTTAAGAATGCAAAGCGCGCCTTAAAATCTCTTGACTTTCGATGAAGATTACTACTTCACGGGTATACGAATAGAAAAAACAACATTGAAGCCTCATTCTTCAGACCTTTAACTACGACGGACAACAAAAATTTTATGACATACGCAAAGTTTAGTTTTTTTTCATGTTTTCCATGTTTTCGGGCCAAATACCCCACTGTGAAGCATTCCATTGAATCAAATGGAGGTTTTCACACTTGAGCTGACCGTACGCCGCGCTGTACGCGCTGCGCGCGCACAGTGGGACAATCCGATGAATTCTGTGTCAAAATCAAAGAGCTTTCGATAGAAATGAGATAGAGCGATGATTTTTTTTTTAAATTAAAGCTGAAACTTTGCAGAATATGGGAAAAATAGAGAGATTATTGTACGAACGTTTTTTAACCTTGAAAAAATTCGTCAAACTTGCACAATTTCAAGTAAATTATGGTTTATCCAATACCACGCGCGGACAAATTTTTTTTGACATGTAATACATCATTTCCAGTAGATTTTTTCACGCTGAATTCAAATCTGGTCTCAAAATACGATCTCAGGATTTTTCAAAAAATCGGTTTTTGTGAACAAAACTAATGAAATCATCTTTTCGGTTAAATGAATAACCCACTAGTTTGAAGGTGTATTGTATACTCGTATATAAAATACATTAAAAATAAACATAATGAAGTATTTGAACGTTTACTTGACGTATTTCACTTGACGAACGATCACTTGACGTTCGCTGCGATTGTCGCAGGCACTCCTTGTGGGCTGTGTATAACTGTTGTCATATAATTCAAATTAGATACCTATTGTTGATAATTATATTTTCATTTATACAGGAAGTGAGGTAGGTATTTAATCTTTTTAACTTACTTCTCATCAACGAATTTTTTAACTTCTGGTGGTACCTTATTCTTATTTTTATCACCAGAAGTTAAAAACTTCGTTGATGAGAAGTAAGTTAAAAAGATTAAATACTTACCTTACCTCCTCTGTAAATGAAAATATAATTATCGATAATAGTATCTATATTCGTCTAGGCGTACGGCGGACGGTCAGCTCAACTGTGAAAGCATCGGCTTGTACACGGTCGGCGAATACCCGTACCCATAAGTCGTACCGTCAACTCTAGCTCTAGTGTGAAACGGGCCTAACAGCCGTGTTCTACAGGGGGAATGTTCGCATAGGGACACTATTTCTTTATGACTGAGAAGGACAGAATGAAATACGGATCGTGTGGCCGAAGCGTGTCTACTCTCCAACAGCCGTGTTCTTTTTATGACTGCGTCTACCGCGCCGAGACTTCAATAGAGAGCCGAACATAGAGAAGGACAGAATGAAATACGGATCGTGTGGCCGAAGCGTGTCTACTCTCCAACAGCTGTGTTCTTTTTATGACTGCGTCTACCGCGCCGAGACTTCAATAGAGAGCCGAACATAGAGAAGGACAAAATGAAATACAGATCGCGTGGCCGAAGCGTTGGCCGGCAGTGGAGTGGGTAGGCACTGGATAGCGTTTGCGTAGACGACCCCGGATAGTATTTGAGAAATTACTGTACATACATACAAAATGCACCGATACAAATATCCTGGAATATAGTAATTAAATGCAAGAACACTTTGACCGAACAAATAGACAGTGTCTACTGCGATAAGTTTAAGTATATACCTAGTAAGCAAAATGTTCGGAATCTGCTTTGAAATTGAACAGCACACTGTGCAAGCAGAATACCATACATCTGTTTCCGAATAAGGCTTGGTTTATGCCTGCACGGTGTGCCGGCACAACTCGAGGGCAGATGGAAGGCAGACCATTATAGAGGGCAGGTCGGTCGCACTAATGTGGTGGATGTTGATCATGTAGATTATTCCGTCGGTGATGTGAATTTAAAAAAGAGTTTAACGAAATAAAACACCCGATGCAGGATTCGATCCGGGGCCAACAAAATCGTAGCCAGAGAACGTGTTTAAAAAAAATTGCAAATCTCCAAAAATTCGAGAAATATGCATTTTCATTGAAGTTTGGGAAATATCAGTTTTATAAAAATTCTGTAATGTGGTATTGTTGAAATCATTGTTAATTTTTTACATAATTTTTTATATAGAGCATCGTAGTTAAAAGAAATATAAATCAATTTTTTCTATGCTTCTATACTTTTTTATAGGTGTGTTATGTAGTAATAAACATTTTTAGACTGTTCTGTAACTTGGGTAACCAGAAGTTTTTGCCTTTCTCCTATGTAATTCTGTAGAGTTGGACGAGAAAATGCCAAAAATCCACGTTTCCGTCCTAGGAGATTAGTGATTCGAAAATTATAGGTGTTTAAAGTTGAGCGATTTTCAGTGCTTTTGAGAGATAAGGGCGTCGCCATGTTGGAATGAAGTGAGCGTCGCGCGCCGCTTACCGAGCGGAGTTGTTAGGTGACAGCACAAGCACGCGGTAATGCCGATAATTAATTAGTTGGTTGGTGGTTAGGATGGGGGGGGGGGGGGGGGGCGGCTTGGTAATCTACCTTGATCAATATATTCCATGTTTACTTCTTGTACTATAAGACATGTGCGAAATTCAATGAAAATTCTATGTAAGTTTTGAGTTTTGTCTTCCTTCATTCATAGTGTTATTGTTTACATTATATAGAAGTATATTCTACAGTTCTACGAAATACCGAAGGCTACAATTCGAAGAACTCGGGAAATGGACGTAAACATGCTATTCTCGTCGCGACAAAATTATAAGACAGTAGCTTTTCGTCAGTCGATCTTATATTCTAATCGCAGTCACAGTGTTAGAAGTAATTGTATTTGTATTGTAGTAATTGTACTTAAAATTAAACATTTGTAATTTTGTTCTTACATAATATAACTACAATGCCGCGTGGGAAAAAACTGACAGATAGTGAAATAAGAGTGATCGTAAATTTAAAGAAAAGTATACTTCTATTTCAGAAATTTCAAGAGTGATTGGGCGAAGTGCCATGCCGTGCTCAATTATATAAAAAGTAGGGAGAATTATGGAAAAAACATCCTGATGGACGTCCAAAAGCGACAACCGAGCAACAACGACGAGCCATTCTGAGGGTAGCATCGAATTCTAGCTTGACAGCCCGGCAAATTGCAGCGGAAGCTGACGTTCATACTAATATTCGTAATGTACAAAGGATAATTAAACGAGCAAAACATTTAAAAAGACGAAAATTGCAGAAAAAAACCGCCACTTACGAATCGACACAAAGCAGCCAGGGAAGATTTTGCGGAAAGACATCTCCAGTGGAAAAAAAATTGGAGAAAAGTTATTTTTTCAGATGAAAATTTCAAGAGTTTCAATTTAGATGGACCGGATGGTTATCCATATTATTTTCATGATTTGCGGAAGGAAGAATTGCGTTTATCAAGGAGGCAAATGGGCGGGGGCGGTATCATGGTATGGGCCGCAATAGGGTACCACGGGAGAACCGATGTAAAATTTATTAACACCAGCATGAATGCAATTAAATATATAGAAATATTAGAAGAACAATTAACGCGACATGCCAGCAATATTGCATGCGAAAATTATATTTTTCAACATGATAATGCCGCTGTGCATACAGCGAAACGTGTAAAAAAATATTTTGAAGACCGTGATATACAAATTTTACCATGGCCTGCGAGGTCTCGAGATTTAAATATAATAGAAAACATCTGGGGAATTTTAGCACGTGTTGTATATGGAAATGGGAAACAGTTTTTGTCGGTGGAAGAGTTGAAAGCTCGTATTGAAGAACAATGGGCCAAATTAAGTCAAGATCAAATAAAAAATTTGTATAAATCGATACCACGACGATTAATTGAAACTATAAAAAATAAAGGTGGCACAACACATTACTAATAAATAGAACAAAATTTTTTTCATTAACTTCCACCCACTTTTTCTTTCCTAAAATATACATTGTCTTATAGTTTTGTCGCACCTTATTTTATCAAAAATTAGAAATTTTAATGAAACTTTTTTCAATCTAATTCAACAACATTGCCGCTATGGAAATGTATGTACTTTAGTTGATTCTTTGAAAAC
Organism: Lasioglossum marginatum; assembly: GCA_028455795.1. Taxonomy (NCBI): domain Eukaryota; kingdom Metazoa; phylum Arthropoda; class Insecta; order Hymenoptera; family Halictidae; genus Lasioglossum; species Lasioglossum marginatum. Next base: position 13,746,007 of record CM052250.1, on the reverse strand, counting down.
TTTCTTTTGAAAACTTTTACGAAAAAATTAGTATGAATAAAATATTAGCTAAAGTCGCAGGTGTCTTATAGTTTTGTCGCGGAATATATTAGCTTGCCGAGTTGTTGTTGTTGTTGTATGCGTCAAATCTTGTAATCGAATTTTAAACCACTTCCCGATGAGCTAGAGACTTGTAACTTTAAACATAGCTCAGAACTGGATGACAATGACAATTTATTAAATTTTTTTTAATAAAAGAAAATTTTTTTTGAAAACTGCGTTTAGGAGAAAAAAAATTTAAATATTAACCGTCACACACACCTCGCCGCGCGACACACGATAGTAAGTCATCGCGTTCAGCGATCCCCACTCCGCGCGCCAGCGCATCCTACTTCACTACGCCCACGTTCCCACTCCGACTCATCCCCACTCCACTGACCCACTTCGCACCGAAGGAGCTCAGTCCAGGGGGTGTAAGCTGGCGTGTTAAAAATGAAACTAGTATTTTGGCGCTCTCTGTGGTCTAGGGCCAAATTAATGACAATATGTATAGATATAAACGCTAACTCACTTATACACAGATACTCGCGTGACTCACACAATTCTATATACCCTAGCTATATGTACTTTAATGTACACGCGTACAATTAATCTTTCAAGTGAAAAGGGTAGAAATTTATAATAAAATTTCAAATAAAATTAAATATTTATTTTATTATAATATTTACATGCTGTATGTTGCACTGCTTAATCTTCCTCTGCATGTCCTCCATTGCCTGATAGCATTTCTTGTTCTCCTTGGATAGGTGGTTGATAGCTGTTGCGTTGAAAACTTTCAAAATTTGAAACAATGAACAATTCGGAACAATTCCAGTAGACGCTACACGTGGATCGTGAACCAGCGTGGATACAGAGCAAAGCAAGTGTTCTGTGCATGCGCCCCCATCACGTGATGGAAAACACCAACGCCGCCAAGGGTTCAGGGCCGAAACTTAGTGGTTGAATTATTCCCATTTCAGCTTACACCCCCTCGCGGAGTCATCCCCTCATTCTTTTGCATAATATATCACTAGTAATTCAGTAGATCATGTCATACAAGTCTTGCATCTCCTTCCTTACATCAAATTTAATAAGATATTTATTTATTCTGGCTATAAAAACGGGATAATAAATTATCTAATCATGATACAATATTTTCTCTTTTACAAAAAATCTTGGTTGAAGTGGTAATTAAAATCGATTACAAGATATGTAAAGACTAAAAAGTAGAAAATAAAAAATATATAAAAACAAACCTTTTAAAAACCACGCTTATATTAAAATGCACTAAAAAGGAGAAAATAATTTTTATAGACATTAGTGACTATAAATAAAAGAGCGCTAAACTATATTGACGTAATCTTCGTGGGCGCTCCACGCTTTTATTTATAGTCACTAATATCTATAAAAATTATTTTCTCCTTTTTAATGCATTTTAATATAAGCGTGGTTTTTAAAAGGTTTGTTTTTATAAATTTTTTTCTACATTTCTACGAACAGTAAGTGTTATGTAACCTTTTAGATACGGTGCGCTTGTCCGCAGCATTGTATCCCTGGGACGGCGCGGCGCGCCTGGCAGCCGGATGACACAAAAACCGTTCATGACGATTTCCACTACGACATTACGAGGGACTAGAATTCTAAATGAATAAATTATGATTTCTTTATACATTTTCATGTAACGACATCGAAAAGCTTTATTAATTAATTATTATTATTTGCTACATTTTACCTGTGTTAGTTTATCTGTGTGTGATATACAGCAAGGCGATTTTAAAGCAAAGGACGACGCAGAGTCCCACATCGCAGTTTTCACATTGGTACCGCGGTCTTCGCATTATATCATTTTTTGTGCACACTGCACAATTTCGCAACGTTTTTCTGGTCTTAATGGTTTTACAGTATGACGGGAAATATGGTTCTATTAATCTCAATGGATGGTCGGCAGTAGAATTATTACGATTGCTGCTATTTTGGTCTAATTTCTTACTTTTTTTATTATTTCTTTTATTAATTATAGGTGAAATCCGCATTGAAAATTTTTAATTTTTTTCATTTTGATCAAACAAAACCCATTTCAAATGGAGACATTGAGCAAATGGAAAAAATATTTTTATACCACTTGACACTTTTGCTGACGGATTCTACGTTTGTTATGATTTTATCCCGGTTATCGACAGCGCCCAGATTTGCGGTATAGTCCACTATGCAGGACGGTTTTTGAACAACTTGCTGTGTTCGATAATTAATTTTTTTGGTACTTATAAAATCCGCAGTGTGGCAGGTGGACAGCATATATACATTACGTTTGTCTTTCCATTTGAGTGCTAACATATTAAATGAACTCCGAAAACACATTTCATCTGCATTTAACTTTTCCGTCATTTTAGGCATATCCTTCCCTCGACGTTTCACAGTACTGCACGCGTTCGTTTCATTATCCTGGAGATAATTAAACAAATCCGGACTGGTATACCAGTTATCAACAAACAATGTGTGTTTTTTTTTAAATATTGCTCTAGTAGTGTAACATAAATTTCGCCTGATTTCCCGAGCAATATTTAATCCTCATACGTTCCTCAGGGTGAAAATTCACCCATTTACTATTTTTACATACTATAAAATGATTGCCTCCTAATTGGTCGCTCTTCATCTGTGTTGTGAGACGCATTTCTCTAAAAAGTGACGTGATAAATGAAGCAAAGTCTATTAGTTTAAAATGTGAAGCAGAAGTGGGTGAGAAAGTATCATAGAATCTTTTATGCAACTATTTCTGAGGAGCGTGTGAGGGTTAATACGTATCCAGTTTTACAGTTGCAAAGTACAAAAGATTTGATGCCAAATCTATTCCGTTTTGATGGAATGTATTGCTTGAATGACAACCTGCCTTTATACATATAATAATAAACTTTCATCAATGCAAAACATATCTATCTCTATTCGTTATGCGTCCGAAAAGAGCAGTACGCAGAAATTTATCTTTTGACTAGTATTCAGTGTACTGTAACTTTGTGACTCATGTCATTAGTAATCTAATTGCAAGAAAACAATACATTTCACTCAGAGTTGTTGCTTGTTCGTGAGGTTTCACAAACGAGCACATAGATTTTTCCATTTTATGTGTACGATATTGATTGGTTTTTTCTACGATAAATGCTACTATTTGTTCAGAAAAAAATAGCTGGAAATTGTCTAACGTAGTAGTCAACTAAGTGTTGTCATTCCAGAGTTACGCGGGTTAAATTTATATACCTTCGGCTTCAAATTTTTCTGCGACCGAATATACTTGGACGCCGCCTCTACAGGACTATCAGAATCAGAATGTTCTGATGAACTTAGTATTCTTCGTTGCTATTTTCTTACGCGCTGTCTACCACTCGTATTATTGTTCAATGCGTTTTCAATTTCTGAGTCCACTTCCGGCTCATCAGAGATTGGTCTCTGCCTTCGGTTTTGGATTAACATATTAGGGTCAAGAATTTTACAAAATTACGCGGGGGTACCTTTATAATTTTTAATGGAACCCCCTATAAAACGTTACATATCTAGATTCTACAGGAAAAAACAAGTAAATTTTGTCTGAAACATTTTTTGTCAGATATTTCCATGATGAGATATAACAGTTTGAAGTTTCGACTTGTAGGTAGTTACTTGAAGCGCTCGGAAATAGCGTTATTTGTATACGCGCTTGAGTCCTTTGCTTACTCGTGAAGAAACAAAAAGCATAATATTTACAATTCTTGAGTTTGAGTCAATTATCCATGAAAATGTTCTTAGTTTAGAGCTGTTATTCAAGCAGTAATATTGTGATTATGGCGTGCCGTTCAAATTGATGGTATCCACGGAAGCCACTATAGTGGCGAACCGTATCTAAAAGGTTAAGAGTGCGCGGGAGCGAAACCACCATCGGCATAGAGGTGAACTACGAATGAAAATACAGAGATCCTTGTCTCTCCTACACGGCTGTGACAGAGAGGGAGATATGTCACTCGCAGGAGAGACAAAGACAAAAATTACAAAGCAGTTTGATTTCTCGATGAACTTACAACTTCGAGAAGCGAAGAATCAATATTTCTTGATAATTTTTGTGTTGAAATATTCTCTGTAAACAATAATAGTGTAAGATCTGGTCGTTAACGCGAATAGAATCGACGGACAACAATACGAACGATAACAGACAATTTATTACGATGAACAAGGAACGTTGACAATTTACAACTCGCGCAACACAGTATTCTTTCGCTTGCTCGTCTACTCTGTTCTATCTCGACTGCTCTATTCGACTCTTTATATTCGACTGATCTCGGTTTTTGAATTGTCGCCGGTTACGCGTCGCGGGCGTTTTTTGCCTTCGCAACGGCCGGCGACGATTCCTTCGCGATGCCCGGTGACAACATTGTCACTTGTTTTCGTTCGCACATACACGCACGCATTCATACTTCACACAACACACAACATACAGTTTGGGGGATCTTCGACCCCGCGCTCCACATCCTACACTCCTTCAGCCGTCCTGATCAGTGACACTTGGCCTCAGATGTTTATGCAACATCGTCGCTCGATTCGTCGCTGCTTAAGTTCGAGTGCAAGTCGTTGCATATCCACATCTTCATCTGGTCTATCGACGAGGATGTTTGTCGTGGTCCCTCGTGTTCGCCCACTTTCTCCACGACATAACGATCGTTGCGCAGTACCTTTTCGAGTAGGGCCCTAAGATTTTTGTCCGCGAATTTTAGTCCGGATCGCATTTGCGTCCTTTGGACCGCTACAAGATCGCCGACTTTATATTTCGTGGCTTTTTTCCTACGATTGTTGAAGCCTTTTCTGTTTTCCGCTTGAGTTTTGGAGATGTGGTCCTTTGCATTTCTCCGTAACTCGTCTCGGTTCTCTGAACAATGCCATCCATTCTTCGTCTATTAACTGCCTTATTCATAGATCCTCCGCTGATCTCATGTCGACGCCGAAGAGCAGTTGGAAGGGTGTGATCCCTGTACTCCTATGTGGCGTGCTATTAAGGAATTTTTGTACTGTTTCTAAGTGTTTGTACCGTCGGGTTTGACAGTTTCGCGATAAGTGGTATAACGTTCTTATCCCTCCTATCGCGTTCTACCTGGCTGTTTGCCCTTGGGATTCCGGTAGCTATTGTTACGTGGGATATGTGTTCGCTCTTACAGTATTCTGCGAACGCGTGCGAGGTGAACGCTGAGCCGCGATCTGAAATTATTCTAGCGGAATTTCCGAACAAGGTCGCTTGTTTCTTTAAATGCTGCAGAACTTCCGCGGTATCTGTGGATCTCGTCCACGGACTTAAAGGACTGAGAGTAAAGTAGACTTCTGGGTGAGAGGGAGCGTCACGCGAGCAGGGAGGGATGGTTGACTACGGCCATGCTGTGTTGCGCAATTAGTGTTGCCATCTATATAACGTTGCGGGAACATTTAAGTAATTTTCATTGTTTTTTCCAATTCTTCTTGTCGATAACTCTTCGCCGATGATCTATTTGTGCATCCTTTCACAATAAACACTGGTATTTTTATAAATTAATGTGTATCAACGCGCAGAAAACACAAAGCGACGATTCACCAATTTTACCGCGTGTACCGGGCACAAAATGGTTCTGGCGTACCAACCGTACCGCGATCGCGTGTTTTCTACAGATCACGTGCTACAGACGCTGCACTAGTATTTAAAGTCGCCTAGTAGTAAGAGCGCACCACAGTATGCGCCACTCAAGGTGGCCGACAAGGTGATACCCCTTCCGTCTTTCCAGACACCTCCGCAGAATTATGCACAGTTCTTTAAGTCCGTGATCTCGTCGCGTAAAGCCACACAAATTTTAAAAAGGCGTCTACTACAACAAGGATATGGCGATAGCTCTTTTTTGTTGATTGGACGGGTCCCAAATAGTCTATGTGGTACGTGTGTAACAGTACATCGCCTTTCTCTATGGGATTTAGGAAATCTTCTTGCTTGCCCTGCTTCCTTTCCGCGAGGATGCAGGCGACGCAATTTTTGACTATCTAACTTTTCAATTTTCGTCAGTAGCTTAGGGAACCAATAATCTCTCTTAATTAACAACTCGGTCTTTCTCGCAGAAAAATGCCCCCTCTCGTGCGCTCGCTTAATAATTTCCGTCTGCATTGTTTTTGGAACGACTAGTAGAAGGTCGTGCTCGCTTGCTTTGTAAAGCAAACCTCTTTTTACCACGTAATCGTCTAGTTGCCCTAGCTTGCGGTTTGTAAAACCGCCCTCAACTCGGAGTCTTCGGATTGAGCTTTTCGCAGTCGGGCTAATAATTCTTCCTCGCATTCCTCTACGGCTAGGCAACTCAATAGTGGGCTTCAACTTAGTGCATCTACATGCGCCATACTTTTCCCAGCCTATGTTCGAGCGTATACTGAAATTCCTCTAAGAGGAGAGCCCACCTCGCCACCCTCACGCACAAATCTCTCTTGGCCATCGTCAACGTGAATGCCCTACAGTCCGTCACGATTTTGAACGTTACTCTTAACAGGTAGACTCTAAAGCGTTTCAATGATTTAATTATGACTAAGACTTCTAGTTCGTAGCTGCTATTATATTTGCTTTCCGCTTCCGTCGTCTTGCCGCTGGCGTAGTACACGGGTTAATATACCGTGGTATAACACGGGGTACTGGGGCGGCATAGGGAATTTTTTAACCGCTTCTGTCTTTCTCTCGGATGGTTGGATACTGCCGTTTTCGACGATGTGTCCCAAGAACTCTATTCGCGTTTGTAGAAAACAACACTTTTTCCAATTGATTACGAGTCCGTAATCAATTTTACGTAATTTTTCTATTGCGCTATCGTGGTCGACGGAGGGTATTATTATGTCATCCATGTAGATTATGGCGGTTTTTGAGTTTATTAGGTCCTTGAATATTGCGTTAATGAATTTCTGGAAGATCGCGGGCGAATTACATAATCCAAACGGTACCCTCAAGAACTCATAGTGACCATCCGGTGTCACGAATGCAGTATATTTTCTACTGCTTGGGTGTACTAACACGTGGAAAAATCCGTTTTTGAGGTCGATTGTACTGAATATCCTAGCATCCTGTAACAAATCCAGCTGGTCTTCAATTAGGGGCAATGGGTAGCGGTCTTTCACGACCTTTTTGTTAAGATCCCTATAGTCGACGCAGAGCCATTTGGTACCGCTTCTTCGCTACTAATACTACGGGGCTTGTGTAGTCTGAGAGGGATGGTTGCACTATTCCTTTGCTCAACCACTCGCGAACCTGACCGTTTATCTCCTGCTTTTCGAATTGCGACAACCGTTTCGCGCGCTGATATACGGGCCTATCATCTGTTAGCAAGATGTTCATTTGGATGTCGAGATCATGTTTTTCCATTGGTTTGTAGTCATCTACAAGCTTTTGCACGATGCGTCGATGTTCTTTATCGGTCACGTACGACACGTCTATCTCGTTTACTTCGCGACAGTAATTTATTTTAAAAATTGCAGGGATGTTCGCGGTAGCCGGCTCTTTTCCTCTGGAGATCGCGATTTGCCCTTCCTTCAGCGTTAGTTCCTTTTGTCGGATGAAATCCGTCCCTACCAGTAGTTGGTGTTGCATCATATGATCGGCCACGACACGGATAAAGATCGGATACTCGTTGCCGTCAACTGACGCCGTGGCCCTAAACTGGCCGTACGCGGTGTTTTCGGCCGACCCTACCCCGCGAAACTTAATCGCGCTGTGTTGTAACCGAGGTGCGCCGATCTCGAAATATTTGCTCGCCCGCATGAGGCAAATATCACTTCCGGTATCTATTAGCGCGGTCATTAATCACAAAATCTTTATAGAGTTTATTGCTCTGTATTTGTATTACGGTACAAGTATCTCTAACTGCCGTTCTACCTTTTGGGCATTCCTGCGCCCTATGCCCATACTCCCTACACGCGAAACATTTCGAGCCCCTATCTTCATTCGGACAATTCGTATACAAATGGTCTCGCGCTCCGCAATTATGGCACCTTCTAATGACGTCTTGACGCGGCGCCTGTGTTGTCCTCGCCGTCTTCTCTCCCCGCTACGCCTCGCGGCTTTCCCGATTACCTTCGACACGATGCCGCGGCGCCGAGTTTTCTCGAGGATGGCCGATCCCCCTCTGCCCCTGCCAGCTTGCTCCTTCACCGGAGTGCCGTGTGTACTGCTCCATAGATGAAGGCGGCATTGTGTTACCTCTGAACCCTTCTATCAGCGATGCTCTAGTGCGGAATCTCTGCAATTTCGCGTGCAATCGCAGCTGCTGGTCCGGCACCCCCTCGATCACGTACTCGATGAATTCGGCCTCGTTGATGATGATGCGGTTCGCCAAAATCGTCTTCTGGTAGAAGTATTCCACGAATGTTTCGTCCCGCGAATGCTTCCAAATCCTTCTCTCGAATACTTGACGCAATTCGATCACGGTGTTTTTTTTTGCAGCTCGGCCAGTAGGTCCTCCGCGGTCATTAATAAGTACTCGGCTCCCGAATGAAACCATTCGAGGGCTTTTCCTCCCAGCCGCATTATGATTAATACCTTCGAGGTGGCTTCATCGAGTTCGTATATGACCCTTAAGAGCATGACTTGCCTTTTCCAGGTCTCGAAATTTTCGCTCTACCCCTCAAAGGTAGACAACTAGAATGCTTCAAGGGAATTCGGACTTTCTCCCAAAACACTTAAACTTCCTTGATAACTAAGTGAGTACTAGCGCGAAGACTCAATTTCACCTTGCGCAAATTGTGAAATATCACTATTAAGATTTGCCTGTTGGATGGCAATTTTGCACCAATAATAAATGGATTTCTTCGTGTTTGAGTAAAAATAATTATTTCCTCGTACCTTCCATTTCAAATTCACTTTCACCACGTATTTGAATGTTACCGAGGACTCGGAACGTACTGGCCCAACTATGATTTTTCAGGCCTTCCTTTGCTGAAGGGTTTTCCCCGGTTGTACTATTGCATTTCGTATACACTCAAAACTAAAATTCCAAGAAATATACAAATTAAGTATTTAAGAAACTGTAGTATTATCAGAAATACAACTATTATACAGGGTGTTCGACAACAGGTGGGAGAAAATTTAAGGGGTGGTTCTCGACGATAATATAAGATGAAAATGAAGAATAAAAAAATTGCGCTTTCGGCTTCGTTATTTAGTTATTAACAATTAAAAATCCGCCAAAAATGCGGCAACGCTCCCGACAAAGGTGTACGTTGCGTATGTCAGACAGGCGCGCGACAGTCACGTATCAAGTAACAGATGCATGCATATCTTGGTTCTCATTTGGGGCCCCAGCGAGGTGAAAATGTTTAATAAATCGTTGGACGACATTGAACCTACCTACTCGTTAAAATCCACAAGAGCATTTCTAATATCCGCCCTATGAAATTATCGAGTAGAAGGGGTCAATGCCCTTTCACTTTTAAATTGTTCTCACACATATCCACAAATTCTTATCCTGCACTATAATTGTTCATAACCGTACATAATACACTGAAACAAACCACTATAAAATGGTATCCATTGGGTACATAAATGTTGAATAAAATCCTCACAAATGCAAATATCGAAATTATGACCAGGGGTTTATATTACGGTGGATGAGCAACTCTTTCCAACGGAGGCCAGATGCAGGTTCACACAATATGTATATGTATGCCGAACAAACCCGACTTTGGCATCAAATTTTGGCTGGCTTTGACGTTGAAACTAATTATGTAATAAATGGATTTCCTTATTTAGGAAAAGATGAAACGCGACAGTTATGAAGATTTACAGCATCATTTAAGAAAAGAATGCATTCGTCACTAAAACAAATGTTTTTAATTAGATTAGGAGTGATGTTGATCATATTTGTTAATTCCTCACAAAACTCAGCCTGTCAAAGTCATCTTCCAATAACTTTTGATGCAACTGCATTTTATAAAGATCAATAGAGGACAATTTTGTTTTCAAACGGTACGTGCTAGTACAACTAGAAAACATCAACGATTTGCGTAAAAGAATTTTACACAATAATATGCCTCACTCTACTTCTCTTTAAATATAATATCTCCGAAACTAGTGCTCAGATAAGAAAAAGTATCCTACGAAAATTGCTGGTCTTTTTACGTACACAATAAGATCCCATAATAAAAAATATAGGTTTCCATTTGAAAAAAACGAAGTTGACCTTCAAATGACCTTGAAAACGCCACCCAAATAAAAAACTGATACTGCAAAGAGGGTTCCCCCTCGAAATCCTTGGACACGTGTTTTACACTTTTTTAATATCTTTCATACTTTCCGAGATATTCGGCTGGAAAGTTTTCAAATGAACACCCTGTATATTATATACATGTAACTAAGCATTTTTCTAAAGACCAGTCATTTTGAGTGGTTTTGGTAGAAATAGGTATATTTTAATTGTCGGGAAATCTAGTGTTAACATCGTTTGACAACAAGGTTAACCGACTACGTCTAATCCTTCGTATGGTATAATAATTATATTTTTATACAAAAGTATTTGTATAAAAAAGTAAAGTTCTACAAAACGTATTTTTTAAATTTTCAATATAGGCCAACATAAAAAAATTGTAAAATGCAACTTTTAGTATTTTTCTACAATTCCGATCTATTGCAATTTTTGAAAAAATTTCTTTTCACATCCTGTAGTAAACTAATTGCACTAACTTCCCAAAAAAGTTCAAATCGTATAGTACAATATTAAAAAAGTTATCGTCTTTTTTAGAGCGTCCGAATATTAATTTCGATCACTGCATATAGCAAAAGCTTCAGTGGATTTATACTGTTTTCTTAGAACAGAAAAGTTAAAAGTCAAAAAATAACTGTTACAGGTTGTGCACTCCAAATTCACCCTTTTGCAAGTCAAATTTAAACTTATTCAAATCAGTTTCACCTTTTTGTAAATCTATTTCATCCTTTCGTAAAGTAATTTCACCCTTTTGCAAATCAGTTTCACCCAATAAGAATACTTAAAATGAATTATCTATTTATTCAGATTGAAGTATATATTTATTTAGACACACGTGAACGAGTCATTACTGCGAGGGAAGCATAATACGCTTGCATAAATACATACGTCCTTTCATTTTTCAAATTTATTAATCAGAAAATGGCTACAATGAATATTCATATATGTCCATAAATAATGAAAGTGGTCTAAGTTATATATTTCTTGTTTCGAGATATTTCAATGTTGAAATTTTAATGTTGAAATAACAAACACGTCTAACGTTTAATTTTTGACAATATCGTAAAAATGATCATCGAATTATTATCAAATAATTTAGTTTAAAATAATGTGATGGGATATAACTGCGATGAATTAATTTATTTTTAATTTTCACTTAGACTACTTTCATAATTATGGGCAGATATCTGCACACAGTTTTCATACATTACAAGTATTTGATGTACTTAAAATTTTGAATTTCATAACAATTCATTTACATTTGAGATTTGATTTCTTTCACAAAAACTTACTTTAAAATACTTTATTTGTAAAAGGGTGAAATTGATTTGCAAAGGGTGAATTTGGAGTGCAAAACCTGTATATCAGAATAATTGACAATTTTAACAGTTTCCTTCAAGCCCTGGATAATATAATACTTTCTGTCGTCGACTAAAATCGTTGTCGATTCAATTCGTCGACGGTCAAAGTCGTTGTCGGTTAAAGACGTTGTCGGTCATAGTTATTGTCGGTCAAATCTGGAGTCGATGATACCAGTGTCGGTGATTTTCATGGAACCCATCTTATTTATGTGTGGATGCCCGAAAAAAATGCCGGACTTATCTCGACGCCATAAACCAAAACGATTCAAGATGAGATTCGGGTCATGCGTAACAGGACCGTCAGAAGAGAAGTTCAAGGTCGACGAATTCTGAAATGTCCTTGAACCCATGTCAGTTCCACGCATCTCTCTCTCGGCTACATTCAAATAGTGACGGATTTCCGGAAGCTGTCTGCTACGTCTGCGCAGCTCCTTTACCATCCCCTGGTGAGCCGCTTCTGCGCATTCTACACAAGAATTTTTCTCACAGGGGAGGTTCTGTCTGTCCCGGATTGTCGTGTTCGTTCGACGGAGCAAACTGCCGGAAGTGGAAACGGAGAATAGCAACCCTTTCTGTTATTCACATATCGTGAGTACCTGTCCGTCATCGCACGACTCTTTTTTCTGAATTTCTGTCACAATTTCATCTCTTGTATCATATCGAATCGGTCAATGGAACACCATTAACCGAGTCGTACCGTTTACAAACCAAAAGGTTGACTTCGTTCGTGTTTCCGTTGTCTAACCCGTTATTTCTCAGTATTGCCAGCATGGTTTTTTCTTCGTCAATAGTGAACATTCTGTAAAAAGTTTTACTTTACCTTTTCGATCTTATCCTCAGTCATGTGTTTAATGCTTTTTCTTCTTCATTAACTTCGTGGTTTTACACGAAATCCCAAAGTTAACCTTCAGTTGGCAAAGACCGGCGTCGTCGATTCGAATGATTTCTTAGTTCGCGTGGTATTTAGCATTTACGGGACGAAAATCCAAAATCGATTTCGTCAACGGAAAGTGTCGAGGTCTGCTGTTGCATTTTTTCCCTGACTATTCTCGATGAACCTTCCGAAATTTTAATCATAGGTTGCCGTTACAGAGGAAGTATAATTATATTATCGTGGAAAAATAACTTATCTTTTAATTAGTTCTCGAGCTGATATTTTGGTAAAGTTTGTCAATTCGTCAGAGTAACTAAAATGAAGAATATTTCATCCTACTTTCTTACGAAATTAACTATTAATTTAGAAGAATTTATTTTAATACCTTGTGATTATTAAATACCTATGTACCATAGATCATTATTTTTAAACTAATTCAACAAGTTTGATGAATAATCTACTGATTGCTGAAATTTTTCTATAATTTTTTTTATAAATTCTTTCATGTTCTACAAATAATCAGCATTTTATGCTCCTTGTATTGTGTTACTGGATTTGAAATAATTTAAGAAAATATGCATTTTTTTCGTTACTATAACCACTGGTTATTATATTCATTCCTCGATATAAGGCTCATGGATTTCATATATTACACACAGCACACAGCATATAATTAGATTTACGGTAGTCTAGTTTAATGTCGCGATGGTATCCTCCGAAATGTACAACAAATTTTAAAAAACGAACACGTATTACAGTATTTTTTTATTGCAATCCAGAGATGCAATGACAGATGATAAACCAGAGTGGGCACATTTTATTTGCAATAACATAACAAATGATAATTTGAAATACTCAATTATTTTCATTTTACAAATAGTATAAGAAATTTATTTTCATTTGCCGTTTAAATCAAATAAATTGTTTCCGAATAACATTTTATTCAAATAATTTTTTATTTCAATTACATTGTCCAAATAAAATAATATGCGATAGTAATAGTAATAGTAAGTGAAAGATGAAATAAGAAAAATTTCAAATGAAATTCAAATAATGGAATAATATTTCAAAAATTGTTTGGTTCAGATAAACTAACATATGATTAATTCAAATAACATGTATCCAAATAAGATAATATTTTATTTTAACGATTATTTTCCAAATAATTTATTTCGATAATGCTTCTCTAAATAGTTGATGAACATCTGCTACAAATTCTGTTTGATGAATAACTTTAGCGATGGAAGAATATATGTCTCTTTACTGTAAAAAAGATTAACACGTTAAATTATGGTATCGATCGTTTTCATATTTTCATGTTACAAATAGCTTTCCATAATCACTATAAATATCGATTAGATATTTTTTAACTGAATAAAATGGGGTACCAATCATTTGGATGGAGGGACTTTCTCATTTTTTTAATGGGGAAATAAAAAATCGGCGATTGAAAGTTTAGTAATTTTTACTTGAAGTATTTCTTTTATTCTGTATATTTAAAGAGAAATTCTAAGGAAAAATTATTTCAAGTTATCCGGATTCTGTATACTGTCTTGCCCGTTCGTGCAATTGTGAGATTGTTTGCCATGATGCAGTTGCATAAATCATAAAATGATGGCTATTGCTCGTAACGAAAGAAAAGAGAGATATACTTCGCCCGTGCATCGATTACTCATTTAAAATGCTAAAATGTTTGACATAATATTCAAAAAGATTTAATATAAAGTTCTGGGACACGATTCTGAACACTTGATTAAATTATTTTTAATTCAAAATATGCTTGCTTAATTAAATATTTTCTAACCTATTCTGCTAATTTCTCTTGAAAAAAATATTTTTCAATAATTTTGTAAAATGAGAAAATGTTAAAAGTGAAGCGTAAATAAAATGCTAAAAGTAAGCGTCTGTTAAAAGTAAAAATATATTTTTCATTGAAAAAAATTAACTTTAAACATTTATAAAAACTCAGCAAATTAAGAACAAATTAATTAAAACAGAATCGTACGCTACATGGAAGGTGATCTATTTTTGTTTAAGTTAATACAACGATATTTTATTCTTTATACTCCACTCACTTTTACTGCTGGATGGCTACCATGGTTTTGCTGGATATGGGGTTAGATAATGTTTTACAGTACGTATACGTAATAGTATCAGAAGTTTAGACGCACCCTATTATTTTAACAAAAACGTACCCTTTTTATCGTATGTTTAGAATGCTTTGAAAAGGGCCGTATCAGAAGTTCAGACGCACTTGCTTGTCTTATCGTTTGCAACTTCATATCATACACCAGTGGCTATATTCATTATAAGAGTGAAGTTAATAAAGCATTAACACTAAACCTACCAACAAAATGATCAGTTCCAGGTTTTTTATTTTACAATTAGATATATAATAAAACTGATTTCATAAGAAACGATTGTATACAGATATCTTTAGTAGTGCATGTATTACAATAGGGGCCTCAGAAAGTTAAATAAAATCAATCTTGTCATTTTTATAAGTGATCATGTATCAGTTACTCTTAAGGCTCGGTAGGTTTAATGTTAAGAGACTGAACATGAAGATAGCCGAAGAATTGGTTATTTGAAAATGACAACGGAAGAGGAGTAAATAGAATACGATCAATCAGCAAAAACTTAGAGATTACCGTGTATAAATATTTGTTCCTTATTATTTACTATTATTGTTAGTGTATTGTTATAATTATTAGTACTGCTATTGTTATTACTATTATTTATGAGTGTTATTATTGTTACTGTGCATTATTGGTTGGTACCGCGACAATGGGAAAGTTAAATAAGTTGACTGATTTTGAAAATCGGCAGTTTCGACGCAATGGATAAAAATTTATTCATTTTCCAAACAGGAGAAAATATACAGGGAGTTTCGTTTATCTAAGAACGGAAATATCTCGTGACGTACTGAAGTTACGAAAAAAATTTGTTTACAAAAATTGTTCGGTATGAAGA
>CM052250.1:13717684-13730476 GCA_028455795.1 Lasioglossum marginatum | reverse complement strand
AAAATTTCGAACAACATGATCCGATCGTTTTAAGGTCCTGGCTATTTCTCTTTTATTTTTTCCTACGGAGGAAAGTACCACTATTTGGCCTTTTTCAAAATCCGTCAACTTATTTAACTATCCCATTGTCGCGATTGATCACGCGCGAATAATAGTTCACAGTAATAATAATAACACTCGTAAATAGTAATAACAATAATAGTACTAATAATTGTAACAATACCCTAACAATAACAGTAAATAATAAACTTTTTGCTGATTGATCGTATTCTATTTACTTCTCTTCCGTTTTCATTTTCAAACAACCAATTCTACGGCAATATTCACGCTGAGTCTCTTACTACAGGTTTTACACTCCAAATTCACCCTTTTGCACATCAATTTCACCCTTTTGCAAATAAATTTTGACTTTTTACCGTTTTTGTACTCCAAATTCACCCTTTTGCAAATCAAATGTAAATCTTTTACAAATACAGTATTCTTAAATAAGTTTTTCAAAAAAAATTAAATCAAATGTAAATTAATTGTTAAGAAATTCAAATTTTTATTTATTGCAAAGATGTACATCAAATACTTATTTAAAAGTAATTATCAGTGCATTAACTTTGTAATGTATGAAAACTGTATGTAGATTAGGGTGCTTCTTAATTTTTGACCAACGAATACAATGCAAGCCTCCCTCCAGAATTGTCCCTTTAGGTGAGAAAAAAATTTGTGCAAAGTTTGAGATATCGATCGGATAGATAGCGCCGCATTTAAATTGAAAATTTTGAAAATTTTGAAATTCACCTCAACTATGGAACATGGCACATCGTTGGATTTGTCTTTTTTTCTGAATAGGAATATGGAAAAATTATATGACCTCCTTTAAATAAAACTAACGATGACCTTGAAATTTCGAAAATATGATTTCCATAAAATTTTTTTATTTTGCCATTATATTTACCATATTGAACAGTGCAATTTTCTCCACTGACATTTTTTCGTATAATCGCAAATAACAGAGATATTTAAACATTTCCATGTATTACATTTTATTTATACCTGTACTGAAACAAGAATTTAAGAAGCCTAAAGTGACAGTTTAGCCACATTAGTGGCTTAGCACATAACTTGTGCTTTGCATTACAAAGTATTTTTGTCAACTATTAAGTAAAATAAGTTAATAAGTAAAACTATTTCAGAGATAGTTAGGATAAGAAGACGGGTCGACCGTGACTCGAAGTCAGTTGTCAACTAAGAGTCAGTCGGGACCCCGTCTAATATACGTGCTGTAGACTTATAAATAAAAATCCTTACACAAAGATATCGTGTGTACGAAGTATCTACTAAGAACACTTAACTCTATATCGCCGATATAGTAGAGAGCATTTTCCTTACGAACTCAAGACCAGAATTTCTATAAAGTGTCGCACTCGATTTCGAAACCCGGAATCCAACAGTAGAAACATCAGAGAATCAGAAGCCCAATGGAGAGTAGAAGTCGCGAAAAACTGTTCTTATTACGATATGACGAAAGTCAGATTATAGGCGCTAAGTTGAAATTCGAAAGGATCGAAAGGACAAGTTTTAAGAGTTCTGTTTTACAATATGCGGAAAGTGAATTTGAACCTTCGATCTAGTGCACACCTTGTAGTGTGATGTGGAAAAAGACAAGAATTCCAGTCCGCCGAACCTGTCATTGCATCGAGAAATTGGAGTCCTTACACCAGGAGTGGAAGGTCTTACAAACGGGTTGTAAACGACGATCGCAGCTACAAGATCAACGGGAACAACAGTTTTTTGATCAATTGGATGATCTTTTCGATATCGCACATGCTGATGCTTTAGAGATGATCACGATCGATGAAGATAAACAATTTCTTCTGAACCAAAGAAAAGAAGGACGACCAGGATCGATGATTGGAGGAGATCGAGTTCTTTACGCAAAAGAACAGAGACAAGCACTTCGTCAAGCAAAAGAAGAATCACGTCAAGTTCGAGCGCAAGCAGCTATGCAAGGTACGTTTTTCCAGAAATGATTTGTTTTAAAGTAAAATTGTTGAAATCTGTTTCTCTTTACTCATATTATTCACATTTTTTTAGAATCAGAAGAAACAATCAATTTTGCATCATCCGACGATGACGAAGGAAATCGGCGACGTACTGAGGATCCTGTGCTGGAGTCCAATGCGAGCGATTGCGATGCAACAGAACCTGGTCCGAGCGAACCTAAGAGAGAACACTTGATAAGTGTAAAGTTAGTGAACGCGATGATGTCCGTATAATCACAGCAACTGCTCAAGCTCTTGGCCACGACATTAACGATTTGATCATAAGTCAATCATCGA
Source organism: Lasioglossum marginatum (assembly GCA_028455795.1). NCBI lineage: Eukaryota > Metazoa > Arthropoda > Insecta > Hymenoptera > Halictidae > Lasioglossum > Lasioglossum marginatum. The sequence continues at coordinate 13,728,146 of CM052250.1, read as the reverse complement.
TTCGTCGTTATCGAACACATTTGCGCGAGAAACACAGTCAAATGCTACGGGCAGCTTTTCCCCAACATGAGATTGGTGCAGTTACTATTCATTGGGATGGTAAAATGTTACCTGCTCTAGTCGGCAAAGAAAAGGTGGAAAGGTTACCTGTCGTTATAACTTGTAGAGAATATGAACAGTTACTGGGAATTCCGACAATTGCGTCTTCTACTGGAAGAGATCAAGCTCTTGCTATCCATGATCTACTCCGAGAGTGGGACATATGTGAGACAAGATACAAGCACTTTCATGTGATACGACAGCATCCAATATGGGTCGCTTCAAATGTACGTGTGCAATTTTAGAGCACGAAATCGGCCGGGAGTTGTTATATCTTCCGTGCAGACACCATATTTACGAAATAGTTTTAAGATCGGTTTTTGAGAAAAGATGTCGCAGTCTACGGGTCCAAACGTCCCAATTTTTAAACGCTTCCAGCAAGCGTGGCCCAATATAAATAAATTAAACTTCCATTCTGGGGTAGAAGATCCATTTGTCAAACAAAAGATAAAAAATGTACACAGCTGATAGATTTTGCAAAACAGACTCTGCAAACGCATCATTCACGGGATGACTATCGCGAATTTATTGAACTCGTGCTAGTATTTTTAGGTAATACCTCTTCAAAGTATCGTTTTCGAGCTCCCGGAGTTTTCCACCATGGTCGGTGGATGGCGAAGGACATTTATTGTTTTTAAATATTTTTTTGTTTCGCGAAGAATTCGAGTTAAGCGAAGAGGAGGAAAATGGAACTCGCGATATATGTATATTTATTGCAAATTTATATCTAAAAGCATGGGTAGAAGCTCCTCTCCCTACGAGGGCTCCGTAGCAGGATTTTACTTTTATTAAATACTTATATAAATATAAGGAAATAGATAAAGACATTAGTCATGTAACGTTAGACAAATTTTGCAGACACTTGTGGTATTTGACACCAGAAAATGCTGCGTTATCGTTCTTTGATAATGAAATTCCGATAGAAACAAAGAAACGAATGGTGGAGGCTTTAAATAACACTACTAGTGGCGGTGATTATTATAAAATGTTTGACCTCTTACCAAATGTAGCCGACCATATGCAGGAGGATATTTCAAATTTTATATCAGACGAAAGTCGGAAGCTTTTTCGTAGATTCGGTATATCGGCAGAATTTTTAGAAAAAGATCCTATAGTTTGGCAAGATGAACCATCTTATAAAATAGGTTTAGATATAAGTAAAGCTTTACCGGTGGTGAACGATAAGGCAGAAAGAGCTGTTAAATTAATGCAGGACTTTAATCATGGCGCGTAATGAGGAAGAAAAACAGATGATATTACAAATTGTAAAAGATTACCGCCAGCAATATCCTGATGTAAAGAAAGCTACCTTAGCGAAAAGTATGTAAATATTACATATAACTTCTTTAGAATATAAGAAAGAGTTCCTTATTACTATCCTGTAGAATATATTCATTTACAACTGTTAATATGTTATTTTACTTATACAGTCAAAATATGTTACATTTTAATGTAGGTATTAAATATCTCTGTTATTTGTGATTATACGAAAAAATGTCAGAGGAGACAATTGCACTGTTCAATACGGTAAATATAATGGCAAAATAAAAAAATTTTTTCGAAATCATATTTTCGAAATTTCATCATTATTTTTATTTAAAGGAGGTCATATAATTTTTCCATATTCCTATTAAAAAAAAAAAGATAAATCCAACGATGTGCCATGTTCCATAGTTGAGGTGAATTTCAAAATTTTGCAATTTAAATGCGGCGCGTGATCCTTTTATCTTATCGATATATCTCAAACTTTGCACCAATTTTTTTCTCACCTAAAGGAACAATTCTGGAGGCAGGCTTGCATTGCATCTCGATAAAAATTTTTCTCCAAATATAACTAAGGAGCACCCTAGTGTAGATATTTACCGGGTGTATAAAAAGTAATGGTCATCCGTCCTAGGGGTGAATCTACACCTGTGGAAAATTTTTCATAATAAAGAAAATTTTTGTTGAAGTTTTTTTTTACATCAACACCTTCCACTCATCCAGAATAGAAAAAGTTTGAAAGGGACCATATGTCCCAAACAAATAGTTATTGAAATATAACCTATTATAGTTTTTGAAAAATTTGATTGTGTGGAATTATATGTATGTATAGACAAAAGCTTACTACTACAGTCCACACGTCCGTGTCGATGAGACAGAACATGATTGTGTGCGTGCCTCGACACAAAAGAAATTTAACGGGACAGTCGTCGCTAGGTCCGTACCAAGTCATCGTCTCCCTGCCCATAATATTGATTGTAGCAATTTTCTGATGAATAAATTGTTGAAACAAAAGTACGTATGGTATTTATTGAAGCGTATTGAGTATTGAGTCTCATATGTTTTCCTCGCAGTAATGACACCGTTCATAAATAAATAAATAATTAAGTTTAAACATCCTTAATGGGTGAAATTGATTTTCAAAAGGGTGAAATTGATTTGCATAAGGTTGAATTTGACATGCAAAAGAGTGAATTTGGAGTGCAAAATTTATACTGTACTAACTTCACTCTTTAAATGAATATAGAAGAAAAGCAAGAGCGTCCAAATTTCTTCCCTGCAGTGTCATATATGAATAGTTTTAGTAGTAATCATAATTTTTGAAAGCATTCTATACGATAAAAATCAGAGGGTACGTTTTTGTTAAAATAATAGTAATTGTAACAAACAAAATATGAAAATAAGGCTAAAATGTTGTTTAGTGTTCCCTAAAAAAATGTTTTCTTTTACAGTATCTTTATATGCGAAAAAAATATGTTAGATTTATTCCATTTTATTTTCCCTTAAGACATTTATAATCGCCAAAAATTACTTTTACTATATGTCCAGAATCATTTTTTTTTCTTTCTACATATTCAAAAGTCCAACACCATAAACGTCATTGTATTGATTAATACATTGATTAATCCTATCTCTGAATGATCATCTTATTCTTACTAAAATAGTATACATAGTTGGTATATGTATACACATCTGCAATATGGTACTTTGTATTATCAGGTATAGTGAGTCCTTTCTGATTTCGAACTTTCATAAACCCGTTCTACAATTATGTTGACACTATCTCGAAACTATAATCCTATCAGCAATTTCGTTTAGTGTACAGTCAGGCATTTTGAACATTCAATCGCCAACAAAGCGAAAAATGATTAGAATACGTATTTTGGAGAAGAGAAACTTTATAAACACTGTTAATCTTACAATAACTGAATAGGAACTGAAACAACAGTTTTAGCACACAGTGATGTTTGTTTGAAGATTATAACTATGATAAACTTTGAGCAATACTATATACGTTAATTCTTTACGACGGTTGACCGAATCTTTATAGGCGAACGCTTGAATTTCGACTGTTACGGTAACTCGCTGTTACGACGTAGATCGAACGAGCATCGATCGATAGGAGAACCGCAAAAACACATTCAAAACAGATCATCACGCGACAATATTAAACAGTTCACACGCACACCACTCGCAACGCCATCCATCGGATACATTTTCTAACAAAAATGCATAACACTAATCATAGCAATACTGATCCTGTCGAAACAACCGTAAAACAATCTAAACATATCTGTCTAACATGTCTATGTTTGTAAACATAAGCATCGCGTGATCAACGATATACTTTACTTCAAGAAATCTCACGACTCTCACGAGTATTCGAAACGTATTAAGTTTTGAACGGCGATAAATAACCTTAAATGACTTTCAAAACTAATCTTATCATTGAATTATTGAATTCGTCTTGAAATAGGCTACACGACTAACCTATATGGAAATCTATAGTTCTATTTAAAACCAGACCAATACTGTATGCATTAGATCGCATGACCGAAGTGAAAACTTCTATGACGATTGCGCCCGGATAGCGTTTCACCTCAGAGCGTGACGAATAAGATTCATTCATTGCCCAACAATTGTATACGTGGTGCGCCTAAAGAAGTTTTCTTGCTCGAAAGATAGTACCTACATATGTTTTAATTGGGATATTCTTCACGATAATGAATAATTCGGAAGATAATGGCATGAAATGATTCAAATAGAACCTTGTACAATATGTATATGCCATGTCTAATTGTAAGATGCATATGTTTGACACATCAAGTAATATCAATTAAATAATAGCTTTAAATAAGCTGCTATAATCATTATAATAGTTCCGACGATTTCTTAAATAGTCATTGAGTACTCCGGATTTTATGCATTTATGACAAAAGTGAGTAGGTGCAATTTAAAATATTGAAAAGATTAAAAGACTAGGAATATTAATGTATTATTTTCACTATATTAAAATTACTCGTGAAATCGTGGTAAATTTTTACATTGTAAATTACGGAGTAATTTTATATCTTTTGCAAGATTCATTTATCTCAATATTCAGCACCTCCACCATTCGCAGTTTCGTGCTTTTTTCCACACATTTATCAAAAAATTATAATGCTACTGCCTTAGAAGAAATATCATAGATGGTTACGCAATTTTTTACTGATACCCTGCTTAGCTTTTCATTAATATAGCGATATGCATACAGACTTTTGAAAATTCTAAATTTCGACATGGAGTTTCCATTGCTATTGGAGCTTGTATCTACACCTTTACATAAACAGTAACAAGAAAAGTGCATATATCACAAATTTCAATTCCTACTTCATTAGTTAGATTAAATTGATTTTTAAGTAAATATATTTTTAAATAATATAAAGCTTTCGCCATTCATCGAGCGTAGTCGAAAGTTCCTGCGACATGAAACCCTGTATTCCCTGGGGGAATTCCATCCAAGACAATAATTATTAACTCCAAAAATACCTTATAGTCTTCTTGTGGTTGTTGTTCTTTCTGCAAAGTATCCATAGAAAATTTGATTATTTCTACAACTTCTATTTCGTGAATTGATTGGCGGATATATTCGCGGTTTCAGTTCCGTATATGAAATTCAATTTATTCACTGTTGGCCAAGCATCCTGTTTTCTAAAAAGTAAAACATTTGTGCAAGGCAAATATAACACTTCTTTCTGTAATTATTGTTCGAGAAGGACGCGTAGATTTCTTAGTAACGGCCCGTATTTGTGGATGAGGAATACGGTGGTCCTTAGCTATTGGAGTGTTACGTGCTATGGCTTTCTTTTTGGGAATGCCTGTAACTTAGATTGGGAACAGACGAGCGGCAGAGTTGGGCAGTATTTAACTACTTTTGTAATTAATTACGAATACGAATAAAAGTTACATAACTATTATTCGTATTCGAAGGTTCGAATAGAAAAATAACTTTTATTCGAGAAGCTATTTAACTACTTTTGTATTCGCCGAGATTGTAGTCGATGAATAATAACTACAAATTGTAACCGAAGCGGATGTAGTTGAAGCTACAACTATAATTTGTAGTTAATATTTGTAGCTATTATTCGAAGTACGAATACATCCAGGGTTACTTTCGGCCAGCTTGAGCCCCCAAAGATTACCTCCCAAGATTAGAACACATACCGAGGCCCGAGGGTCGAGTCCCGAGGCCTGAGCCCAGAACACAATATCAGTGCAATAATGGTTACAACTAGTAGTTTATATTCGTTATTCGAAATTTGTAGTTAATTACAAATTTTGCCCATCTCTGGTCAAAGTTTTCTCTGTGCAAGAGACTGAGGAGAATCAGCACTTTGAAAAACTATGTCCTATTCTAAAAACGGGGCAGTGGTCAACGTTTTCTCTGTGCAGGAGACTGAGGAGAATCAGCACTTTGAAATATTCACCACTGGGGTTTTTCTCCAATTTTATTAATCACTTGGTGCGGTACTTGTAGGCGGCCGTGCGCATTTCCACTTTCGAAAAAGGGATGATCCTGCTGCCCATCTAGCGAGGGCTGGAGGAATCCCGCGGCGTTATGTTCTGCAGCGGGAAACAGTAAGGCCCAAAAACCATCTATGGGCGGGCGGTGAAGCTAAGTGGCCCATTGGAGTGAGAGAGATGGCGCTAGGCCTGGTGGAGGAAGCGAGAGGGTTCGCTTAGCTGTTGGAGCGAGAGAGATGGCACTATAGTGCCGTTGATTCGGCACTATTGCCGTTGCAATGCTTATCTGCATGCAAACGTGACACCTCCCCCCTGGGGAATAAAAAATGAGGTTCACAGAATCTCATTTTTTGAGAGAAGATCCCATTCAGTGGATATCTTCGAAATCCTTCGTTGTCTCTTTTTCTTCTTCCTTTGTAGTTGCATAGTCCATATACTTTTGGCGATTTCGAGGGTCCTGTATGTTCGTCCTCGGAAATATTTGGAGCCTTTCGGGGTTCTTCAGGATATTCCTCTGGATGTTGTGGTAGATCCCGTGGGAAGTCTCGTGCTCGTGGAGACTTCAAGCTTTTGATTTTCCCCAGACCTTTCCAGGATTTCTGGGAGTTCTTCAGGGGCTTCCTCCGGTTTCTTTCGACGTTTTAATGAATTTTCATCGTATCGAATCATCGTATTACGGGCTATGCCCGTAATATTCACGTTGGGACCGATCATCGTATTACACAAGTCATACGTTTCCGGCCAAAATTTTTGGCAAGTAAATCGTAGATTAAGGGGTTAAAACAGGGGGTTTTTTTAATAACAATGGGAGCCGCGATTATACTACGCGGGGAATTTAAATATTTCGTATTTATTATTTTCAAAGTTTCGAAAAAACTTTCGGAAGTGATTTTGACGGGAAAACAAGGGGTTTTTTGGGGGTTCTCTTACTTCTCAAGGGTTTTTTCTTTTCCTCGTCTTTTGCGAGTTTAAAATTTTGGGGGGTGTATTCCTCGTCTTCTGCGAGTTTTAAAACTTGAAGGTTTTAAAACATTTTTTCCAACTTTTTCTATTGTCGCAATTCTAAAATCATGCCACTTGATGAGAAAATGATATCTGCAAAATTTTAGAATAATTGGAATAAATTTTAATAATTTTAAAGATTTTACGTTAACTTTGCACATGTTCGTGTCCCCTTATTTTGAAAGTATAACCAAAAATTTTTTAATAATTTTATAGTTTTCTATATGTATAATAGCAGCGGTTATATACGATTTTCAATAATGTATTCAAAACCATTGAATTCTACCGTTAAATTTTTTACGGAACGCAGCGTCTGTACGTCAGCGTCTGTCTGTTACAGTACGTACAGGTATAGGAGCTAAAAATTATAATACTCTTTGTGGAGAAAAATATTCTACTATATTTTAACAAAGAATATAATATTTACAATACCATATCCACATAAAGAAAGTAAAAAGCAAAAAATAAAACTAAATATAAAATTAAATAATATTATTCTCTTAACGCAGATTTAGTTGAAGTTGGATAACATTGTCGAGATATTCTTCTAGTACCTGTAGAATATATTGTTCACTTTTTTCGTCTTCAGTTAATAAATTATTGTAATCTGTAATTAACTGTACATCTCATTCTGCAGCGTCATTCACAACTTTCAAGTTATTTATTATTTTTAACCCTTCTAATTAGGAGTCACCTACCAATTTGAACGATCTTTTTTTAATAAAGAGAGAGAGAGAGTGACAGATATTTCAAATCTCTGAAATAAATTTTTTACTTCTTACAGAAAAAAAGTCTTCTATTTCCGTGGATACATATCCACGTATTATATAATAGTCAGTATTTCTTGATATGGCAAACATTTTTTTAGTGTCATTATCTATCTGCGTATTGTCTAAACTTTGTATCATACGCCTTGTTGTAATAAAAGACATTGCACTTTTTGGTGTAAGATACCATAAATGACTGCTATATCTATAGACTTTTGGACCATATATACAGGGTGTTTCGTTTATCTAATAACAAAAATATCTCGTGTCGCACTGAAGTTACGAAAAAAATTTGTTTACAAAAATTGTTCGATATGAAGGGAACAATTATATGATGTATTTTCTTCAGTATTCGAATGGTGGGGGGAGATATTTCAAAGACAAATTAATTTTTTTAAGTGGAACCATATATTTTTTTTGTCATACAGGATAGCATTTTCCAATTCTACGACATATCACATTATGTTATTTACTGTTACAAAACATTAGAAATTATATTAGAAATTTGTAACTTCTTAAGTAGGCAATGGTAGTATCTGGTTACCGGCTATTAGCTGCACACTGTAAATACAAATCGACCTTCTTGTCATTTGTTTTGAAGAAAAATGCATTATGAACAATGGTGGACACGGAGAAGGATAATTCTTTTCCTTTAATTAAACATTGATAAGCGCAAAAAATAATGAAATTATTTAATTAACTAATAAATAGAGCAATTTAATTTTGGTATACTGAATAAAATTGCTAAGGACATGAATTATAAATTTTATGATTATTTATTTCGGTAACTTAAGAAGCTTACGAAGACATAAGAAGGTCTATCTTTGTTTACAGCGTCTAACCAATAACTGATAACCAGATACTATCGCATTGCCTACTTAAGAAGTTACAAATTTCTAATGTAATTTCGAATGTTTTGTAACAGTAAATAACATAATGTGATATGTCGTAGAATTCGTCTTGGAAAATGCTATCCTGTTATGACAAAAAAAATATATGGTTCCATTAAAAAAAATTTATTTATCTTTGAAATTTCTACCCTCACTATTCGAATCCTACCCCCACTATACGATTCTTCATATCGAACAATTCTTGTAAACAAATTTTTTTCGTAACCTCAGTGCGGCACGATATTTCCGTTATTAGATAAACGAAACACCCTGTATATTCCGAGAGCAGTATGTAATAAGTAGATTGCGGATATGTTTGTACAATGTTCAATTTTTGTAGATGAATTTTAAGAAAGTGAAATAAAATATGATCTTATTTCCAGTGGTAGTAGCCTTTGCAGATCTCAAAAATATAAAAATTGTACTGAATTCTGTTGAATTTTATATTCCACTCTTTTTGAAAATTTTCAGGAGCCATGCATAAGATCCAATCTTATATAAGCCAATGCATAAAGATCCGCAGTCTAGTAATAAGTAATGTACAAATGTTAGGAATACAGGATTTATGTGTGTATAGTTACATATGTATATTCAAGCGTGGTTTAATGCTATAATTCCCGAAGTAGCCTTAAGGCAAGATTTGGAATTTTTAAAAAAAATTTGGTATTATAATGTTGTCGATATTCTTCTACTACCTGTAGAATATGTTGTTTATTTTTTTCATCTTCAGTTAATAAATTGTTGTAATCTGCAATTAATTTTGCACCTTCTTACAAACCGAGAGTTAGGCAGGCTATGCGTGACCGAGGATTGGTTGATTACACACGTAGACCTGCCCGTGTCTGTTGCATCACCGCACCGCACAGTGTGACGAATGGCCTTTTTAACTGGACAAAATTCTAAATCATCTATTTTTCTATATTTATCAATTAATATGTTTACAGTTATAAATATAAAATATGAATAATTATTAACTTTTTACAACATTTAGTTGGTTTTTGTTAATTAAACAATATATTTTAAGTGATTTATAATTAAATATGAAATACAACAAAGTTAGTAATGGATCTATATAACACAGAATGATTTAACAAGTAGTAGATATTATCAAAGAAGACGTCATTTTTAATTATGGACAAAAAGAATGTAAATATAATTTACTAATTTACTTTTTGGAATTTAGTATAAGGTTTCAATTTATAAATAACAACTCTGCATCATATTATTGTTTATCATTTTAAATGTTTTGATTCAACGTACCTGATTATCTAAAGAAGATTTTGTTATAACGTTTTCACGTATAAAGTGATAACATAACAAATAAAACAACAATCACAGTAATAATAACAATAACAATAAGAAACAACAACAATAATAAAAATAACGAAACTGAAAGATATAAGAAAAATGCAAGGGAGATGTAGACTGCACGCTGATCGCTCTGAAATTGAAGAAACAAATTTTCATAGGAAGAAAGTTCAGAGGAAAACTTGGGGATAGTATCATTGTTTATTCCTTAAATATACAATGAACGAAACCAATCCATAAGTTTCGAGTAGACTAAACAAACCGCTAAGTAGCGACGCGTCGCGACGGCATCGGCTGCATCGAACGTTAAACGACGCAACTTCATTGTAAAAATTAGTACAGTTTTGCAACGTTTTGCAAGTCAATTTTGGTATTAAAATAAACTAGAGAGTCTCTACTCTTTATAATAATAATGTAAAAATCATGGCGTGGAGCGACGTGGAGCATATACTAATTCATTAACGAAGAGGAGTAACATGGCCGTTTCTGTGGAAAAATAAGTACCGTCTTTGACACCTAATTTACAAAAATAGAGGAATGTTATCGATAATTTGGAATTATTAAAGTGAAAATACATGTTTTGAGATGCTATATCCATCATATATAGGAAATTTAAATACTCCTTAGTAC
>CM052250.1:13695382-13717584 GCA_028455795.1 Lasioglossum marginatum | reverse complement strand
CGAAAACGATTACGATTGTCATGAATTCTATCCCTTAAACGTATGTTACGCAACCGATAGAATTAATTATAGTACGCGCCCGGTTACCCCAAGCAACGCAAACAACATTAATGCGGAGTCGTTATTTTTGGAAATTCTATTAAATTCGAAACTTTTAAAAATGGAAGTAGACACCGGTACCTACGTAACAGTCTTGTCAGAGCATACCAAAGAAATGTATTTTAAGGGAGAAGGGTACTCACGTGACTTTTCTGATTTTTGGATATCAGTTTTGCTATGATTCCACGTTTTTTTCTTTTCTTTATTAATATCTTTATTGCTATTAATGGATCCGAGTAGATTCAAGCCCTTTATATTTTTGTTGTTATGATTCCACGTTGACAGTCCTGACTAGGCGTCATCTCGCCTAACTAGCTGAACCAAAATTGGCTCTAGACTTGCTCTAGACTCTGTCTTCATGAACGGAATATGGGGAAATTGAATGCAATCACGGGCTTCGGTTATTTAGCCTTATACGAGCATATTTTGAGCTGTACAAAGATTTATTTGATAGAGAAAGGTTAAATGCACTGCGCTCAACTCATGATTTAACAAGAAAAGTCTTTTAGAGACAGAAAAATACATTGGAATCTGCGGGTGTTTTCTCGATTCTTTTTGCCTACTTTGGACACTCAGTGTCCAAGTAGGCCCAACTGAGTTGAGCGCAGTGCATTTAACCTTCCTCTTTAGAATGAGCCCTCACTCAGCCCAAAATTTGCCCAAATAAGGGCAAACAACCGAAGCTCGCAAACCCATGTTTCGACCCAAAATCTAGTTAGATTCTAGTTCCTTTCTACTTATGTCACGTGATTACCCTTCTACAAACCACCATTTACGTGGTTACGCAAACGACATATTACGCCCCATAGGCTTATTAGACGACATTGCCGTAACGCTCGACAACAAGACGCTCAAGCTCAGCTGTTTCGTACTACTAGGTACGGGACCGCCTTTAATAGGCAGGCAATGGCTCGCAGCATTTGGGCTTTGGCCATTAGAAATCGGTATATCGAGAATCGGGAACGATAGAATACAAACCTTAAAGGTGATAGACATCAAAGCTCAATTGACCAAAGAATTCGGACCGTTATTTAGTAATACACCGGGGTTATTAAATAAGGGTAAACTAGTAATACATTTAAAAGAAGATGCAAAACCCGTTGCTCTTAAGGCAAGGCACATTCCGTACGCGATGAAGCCCTTGATCGAGGAAGAGCTGATGAGGTTAGTAAAGCTCGGACATATGGTTCCGGTAGATGTAAGCGAATGGGCTACCCCCATCGTACCCGTAATAAAAAGTAACGGTAAGATACGAATATGCGGGGATTTCAAGCTCACCATAAATCCGCATATAATCACTAACAAAAACCCACTTCCGCGAATCGAAGACGTGTTTGCAGCGATGCAAGGCGGAGAAAAATTTTCGGAACTGGATCTGTCGCACGCGTACATGCAGATTCCGGTAGACGAAAATAGTCAGGTTTATTTAACGATCATAACGCATTTGGGATTATATAGGTACACGAAAATGGCGGAGGGCGTAAATACCGAGCCGGGGGATTTCCAATCCAAAATAGAAAGTTGTATCTAAGGAATTGACAAGGCAATTGCCTATTTAGATAATATCTATGTCACAGGCGCGGATGATAGAGAGCATTTAGAAAATTTAAAATTAGTATGCGAGCGGTTACAAAAATGCGGATTGCGATTAAATAAGGATAAATGTCAGATAAGGATGAACAGAATTGAACTATTAGGATTCGTGATTGATAAAAACGGGCTACACAAGTCCAAGTCAAAAGTCAAAGCGATTGTTGAAGCCCCAACGCCCGAAAACACAAAACAGCTACTTTCCTTCTTAGGGTTAGTCAATTTTTACGCGCGTTTTTAAAAAACCGTTCCGATATGCTAAAACCTTTATACGACTGCGCAAATAGTAAAAGTTTCTCCTGGAACGACGAATGCTTCTTTCTGAAAACTCTTTCTCCTGGGTAAAACGTGAACTCATCTCGACCAGAGTACTTGCGCACTACGACCAAAATGAAGAGATTGTTTTAGCTTGCGATGCATCGTCTTATGGTCTATCCGCTATTTTGACGCATAAATATAAAGACGGCTCAGAACGACCGATAGCATTCGCCTCAAAAAGAATACTAAAAGGCGAAATGCACCGAGCGATCATCGACAAAGAGGCAAGCGCGATCGTTTTCGGGTTCAAGCGATTTTACGACTACATATTCGGCAAAGAAATTATATTGCGCACAGATCATAAGCCACTGCAATATATCTTTGGACCAAAATCAGAGATTCCGCTCACCGCGACCAGCAAGCTGCAACGATGGGCATATTACCTATCGGGGTTCAGATATAAAATAGAATATATAAAATCGGAAAACAACGGTAACTGCGATGCATTATCCAGATTACCCATTGAAGACGAGATAGATATTTTCAACACAGACTTCACACCAATTAATTTCATATCAAACGGGTTAGACGTAATAAACAGTAAAAGAATCGAATACGAAACGAACCAATGCAAGGTTTTGAAAAATATCTTAAAATATACAATTTCGGGTTGGCCCCCCCCCCCTCCATAAACTAACCGACGAAGAAAAAAGGTATTTTCCAAAAAGGGTGGATCTCTCAGTAGAAGAGAAATGTTTATTTTGGGGCAACAGAATTGTAATACCCAAGTTCTTGCAGTCTGCTGTTCTGAAAGAGCTGCATCTCTCGCATCTTGGAATCGTTAAAATTAAAATGCTCGCCCGCTCCTACGTATGGTGGCCAGGTATAGATCACGACATAGAGCAACTCGTTAAGTCGTGTATAGTTTGTTTAGAGGAAAGAAAGAAACCATCGAACGCTCCACTAACACATTGGCCGTGGCCGGATAAAGTATGGAGTCGCATACACTGCGATTTTCTAGGACCATTCATGGGACATATGTTTCTGGCCGTCATCGACGCCCATTCAAAATGGCCAGAAATCATAGATTTTCGTCGAAACACAAAAGCAGACAAGTTGATATTAAAATTCAAACAGCTTTTTGCTCGGTACGTGTTAGTAAAATATGTAGTCTCAGATAATGGTAGACAATTTACGAGCGAAGCGTTTCAAACCTTCCTATCGAAATTAGGGATTAAACACACTTTCTCGCCTCCCTATCATCCAGCTACCAACGGCGCGGCAGAGAATTTCGTAGGCATTTTCAAGGATAAAGTCTCCAAAATTGTCAAGGGAGGGAAGACGCTAGAAGACGCGATCGTTACATTTCTGTTTGATTACCGTTCAATTGCCCATTGTACAACTGGCAGAAATCCAGCTTCGCTCATGTTCAAGCGCGAATTACGAACACGATTTGACGTGTTCAGGCCCAGCGTGGAAGATACCGTTTATAGCAAGCAGCATTCGCAAATGGTAAGCAAAAGGGGCTCTCGCCATGTGATTTTCGAAGAAGGAGATACAGTTATGACTGACAACCACGGGCAACAAGAGAGTCAAGGGGCAAATCGTACAAAAGGTATCTCCTCCTACGTTTAAAGTCCAGGTATCGCCGGGCGAAATTTGGAAGCGTCATACAGATCAATTAATCTCGGTAGAACCAAACGAGCCATTATTATGACGCTCCGTCGATGACTAAAGAAAAAAATGTAAATGCAACGAGCTCTTAAAGCGGGAGTTGTAGTATATCGTTAAGGCAGCGATCTGCGCTATCGGCGTTTCATTAGCGCCAAGCGTTAATCCCTCTTACTAGCGAGTAACCACTAGGGTGGTCCTTATTTTTCGACCATGAAATTTTCGGCTCTCCCCCCCACAATATTGTTCCTTTTCATGAAAAAATGATATATCCAAAGTTTTAGAGCAATCGGACGTCGGGAAGTCATGCCTCATCGAGCGCGAAGTTTTGAAATAGAGGTAAGAGCGCGCTAAATGTGAAGCGTATACTCAAAATTCAAGTTAAATATTTTATACCTCCAAAAATATCATAATTCCTTACATCCATTCAAGTACAAGTGTACTTTGTACGAATGAAGATTATTTCACATTAATTAGCCTGTCTAATTGCTGTCCGCCACCTTCCCGCTAACAAGTCCGTTTTCGCGAAGCGTAAAACCGGTGAGAACGACGCGTTCCAATTGGAGTAACATCTCTAATTCGCCCACCCCAAATCTCGTGTTTCGGGTTAACGGTGTAAAAATCCCATCACAAGCACTCAAGAATTCAGCAGACGGTTAGAGTAATACTTGCAGTAATACTTGCAGTAATACTAATTCAACTAATCCGTTGTAAGTGTAGTAAGTGTAGCTCGCGTTGGGTGATGTTTTATAGTAGGGCTATCTGATAAAAGAAAAAGAGCTTAATGCACTTACTTTGCATTGAGATGGTAAAATGTTACCATCTTTAACTGGTAAGACAAGTAGACCGAATACCAATAATAATAACCTTTAATCGAGATGAACAATTGCTCGGAATTCCAGCGATATCTTCTGGTACTGGTAAAGAGCAGGCTCTTGCGGTTTAAGTCTACTTAATAAAATAGAAGCACTTTGTTGTGATACTACAATGATTAATATGGGACGATTGCAAGGCGCTTGTGTAATTTTAGAACAAAAAATCGAAAGGGACCTTTTATATTTACCTTGCCGACATCACATCTTTGCGGGGTGTTTTCGAAGAAACAATATCTAAATCTACTGGACCTAACATTCCTTTATTTAAGCGGTTTCAAGGATTCTGGCCTCATATAAATAAACTTGATTTTAGATCGGGAGTTGAAGATGAAGTGGTGAAAGGGTCACTCGACATAAGGGGCATCCGAAATAATACAGTTTGCAACCTACAATTTGAAAGTGAAACAATCACGCGAGGACTATCGAGAGTTTCTTGAATTAGTAATAATTTTTCTTAATGGAACCGTTCCAAAGTTTTCTTCTCGAGCATCAGGAGCATTTCATCATGCTCGATGGATGGCGAAAGCTACATATTCTTTAAAAATATTCTTATTTAGAGATCAATTTACATTGACAAAGGATGAAGAAAATGGAATACGTCAAATTTGCATTTTTGTCAGTAAATTGTATTTAAAAGCATGGATCCAAGCTCCAATTGCTCCAAGTCAAGACCATGGCATATAGTGCCATCAATGACGATGTAAGCAGTACAGAAATTTTGCAATCATTTGTGGTATCTAACACCCGAAACTGTAGCGCTAGCCTTTTTTGACCCCAAAATTCTGCACGATGTAAAGCAACAAATGATTGTAGCTGCAAAAGCTGAAAATACCGTTAGTGATAATGATATTAAAAGATTGATAGCAACATTGCAGCCTTTATGTCCAAACAAACTTTAAATTTTTTTAAAAGATTTTCGATTTCTATAGATTTTATAAATAAGGATTCCTCAGAATGGGAAAGTGATCCCACAGTTATAACGCAGGCTTAATTATAGTAAATAATTTAGCTGTAGTTAATGATTCGGCAGAACGAGGAGTCAAACTTATGCAAGAATTTAACGATGTACTATCGCGAAATGAAAAAGAAAAACAATTTATAATGCAAACTGTGTCAGACTACAGAAAGCGCTATCCAGACGCAAAACAGACTACATTAATGAAATCTCTGTAAAATGTCTTTAGTTGTATTTGTTGTATTAAATGTATTTGTTGCCTTGTATATATTAAAAAGTATTTAAACTCAATACCTCGATACCTCTTAGTTTCTTTTCTTCGCCTTTACATATATGGTGTAATATTCACCACATCCGGTTAAAAATATTATGCTCTGATTAAATATAACATATTTATGTCGAATGTTAATTTCTCTACTTTTTAAATTAGTATAAGAATACAACTAAAAGAATTGGTATTTCCAATAAAATACGTAAAATTTGACATATAGTTTTTGACATTAGTAATTGTTATATTGAAAATATTACATTTTGATACTATTATAATCAATATTTTGACACAAGAAGAATGTTTAGTCATAATCAAAAGTCTTTTGTGTTCAAATATTCCCATTCCTATGAAATTTCATGTTTTTCGCAACTTCAACGTCGATGAGGCAGGGTTTCCTCTTATCCGATCAAATTCATCTTTTGCAGGAATTATTTTCTTACCCAAAGGCACAATTTTAGGGGGGGGGAGCAAAAAAATCTCGCAAAAAAAATTTCACCAGGTATAGCTAAAGACCACTCTAGTAACCACGCCGATATCGGAACAGGCGTAACGGCCATCATTGTACGCGTTACAGAGCGCGTCGCATCACGATTGTATTACAAGCAATTACGAGTAAACTTGGTTATACGAATACTGCCTTGCGTTAATCGCGTTGGATTCACTCCCCATTTATCACACTTACAAAAAAAGTTCAAATCGTATAGTACAATATTAAAAAAGTTATCGTCTTTTTTAGAGCATCCGAATATTAATTCCGGCCACTGTATGTACATCGAAAAATGATTAGTGTAAGAGTTATTTTAAATTAAATATTACATAGAAATGTATCTTAAACTAATGTAGTAAAATTTTGTCCAACATGTTACAAGATGTGGAAACGATCACAATCTATTCCACAAATGTTGAGATGTGAATAGACGTTACATTAAACCCTGTTTGTAAATAATTACTAAATAAATTAAGTTATCATTAGTAAGAGAATGAGATTTTCTTAGCAATATTTTAAATTACAATTTAATTCTTAAACTAATGAATTGAACAACTTTTTCCTTTTCCAATATAGGGGAGTCGCTTTTCGTTTTCGATATATATTCGCAAAAAACTATTGCTAATACTGTATTGAATTTTCCGTAATCTTGCGCGCTCCATGGCAACATAAGGCTGCTCCGGCGCGGTGTCTGTTTACTTTTCTTTTTGTAAACACGCTGTGGAGATGAGAGAGAAAACAGGGTCTCACTCTGGTCATCTTCATTAGATTCTGAGAAAACAGCTTGTTACACTTTATCTGGTACACCCGGTATACATGTTCAAAACTTTTGAACACTTTATCGGTGCTATTGTTATGCACCATTGTGTAGTTTAAATTGGAAAAGAAAATTCTATATTGTTGTTTGTTATAATTTGACTTTAACGTCCAATTAACAGCGTCGACTGGAGTCATCTTAGAAATGCTTCTAATGAAAGACAGACTAACCAACTAACCTTGTAGTTTCATTGCGTGTATGTATAAGAAATAGTCGCATTTGTGGATGTGACATTGTTTTGTCATGAAGTGTATCTTTATGTCTGAAGATCTCGTTTCCGCAACGCACCGTATAACTTTATGTGAAAATGTTTCGTACTTCTGAAATAGAACATGCGCCGATACTTGTTTCTCTACTGGAGATATAAGAAACGAGAAAACTTCCGTATCTGTTAAAATGAAATCTTCTTCCAACGTTATTTGTTCTTTTCTTAAAATGTACGCGGCCATTCCTTTTCAACGTAGAACCGAGAAAACGGTAAATCTTCGTTCCAACAGAATGTACTAAACTAAAGAACGATTTTCGAAATAGGATTTAGCCGTCGTATTGTGGGAGAATGGAAAATATTTCAAAAAATTACTATTGACAGTTGGCGTGCAATTTGTTACCTAACATTACCATACACAATCTTTTACTTGACGAAATAAGTTAACCCTTAGCACTCGAGAGGTGACTCAGAGTCACCACTGAAAAATTGCTGTACCATTCTTCAAAATATAATTTACATTATTAAATATGTTAGTATCTAATCAATTACTAAACATTTAAATATTGTATAAAGTATTACATCAATTTCATATCCATAAAATTTAAAAAATAATATAGAATGGAATTATTCTAGGTCGGAAGAAATATTTAATTTTCGAGTTAAAATAGCTCTGAGTGCAAAGGGTTAAAATAATTATCTTAACATAAGTAATCAAAGACCCCAACAATTAATAAGAGTTATCTTATTTAACAATTTACGTCTCACATTATTAACCATTTATGGAAATATAGAGCTATTACAGTAAAGTCGCGACAGTATATTTTTCTGCGACCTTCTCAGAATTTATCCAGTACCTACTCACTCCACTGACGGCCAACACGTCTCTTTGTTTCCCATACGCTGTCCTTCCTTTCGTCCGAAACTTTCATTGTCGATTAAACCACTAAATACAGTTGAAATTATATCGTGTTTGGTGTCATTTTTATCATAAAAATGCCAGAAATAAGTTGGTGAAAGTCTCATAAAAAAATAATGAAAAATAAAGAAGTTTCATTATTGCACTAGTGTTGTCTCACCGATACGCTATTTTCTGTTACGCCTTCGGCCGCGCGATCCGTGTTCACATGCTATCCTTTTCTACGTTCGACGCGGCCAACGCGGCCACAAAAAAATAGTATCCGGTCCCGATCTATGTCATAGCACAGAACCGAGAATCGGCTTAGATTGAGACCTTATTAAATGCGCATGCTTAAATTAATAACAACGTTGATTTTCATGAAAATAATCTAGATGAATTAAAAAAATAATAAATTAAAATACTGTTCGCTGAATAAAAAACTAAGCACTTCTAAAATACGAATATAGAAATAATCTATTAAAAAGTGAAATGATTCATACCCGTAGTGGTGAAATTCTCAGTCTCTGCTTCTGTTTTCAGAACTTTCAACGGCGAAGTTATTCCACCCTGGACATCTTGCTTCTTAGGAGCTTCCGTCGAGGGCGACATCGTCTCCATTAATCTGCTTCTACTTCTGTTCATGCTGGCATTTTCTCCTTGACTCCTCGACGAGTTTTTGGATATTGTATTGTGTCCGACACGGCCCATAGCAAGTATACTGCTGGCAAAAAGGCTCTGATCATCTTGATTCATCAGGAACGGCGTTGCCACGCATGAAAGAATGATTAGGATCATCAGCGTGCCCATGGTGTATTTGATAATCCTCGGTCTTGATTTCGAGGCGGTTTGAGGGAAACCAGACGAGGAGAACTGGTCTGTTTGCGGTAGGATTGTGTACTGTAGGCTGGCATCGCCCTTTCGTACCGTTTTGTACATAACTAATAAACCTGCAAAATGAAACAATTATCATAGCATTAACCACTGGTACAGTCCATAGTCCATAGGAATAGATATGCTTAACCCTTCCGACACGAAGGACGTACGGTGTACGTCCTGATGCAACATGACGAATTTTCGTCTTTTTATGATTCTGCGATACATATTCTGAATAATAACGCTATTATCATTATACAGTAAAGTCGCGTTATTTCTCAGCGACCACCTACCCAGATTTTGTCAAGTGCCTACTCACTCCACTAACGGCCAACGCCGCAAGGAGGCGATGATTGATCTCGGCTCGCGTATATCGGTGTGAACCACTACTAATCCAATTACAAAACTTCTTTATTTTTCATTATTTTTTATAGGACTTTCACCAACTTATTTCTGGCATTTTTCTGCTTAAAATGACATCAATCACGATATAATTTCAACTGTATTTACTAGTGGTTTAATCGACGATGAAAGTTTCGGACGCAAGAAAGGACAGCATATGGGAAAGAAAGAAACGCGGACAGTCGCCGTCGCCAGCCCAAAGTTCAAAGAATTTCCCATACGCTGTTTTTTCTTGCATTCGAAACTTTCATCGTCGATTAAACCACTAAGTACAGTTGAAATTATATCGTGTTTGATGTCATTTTAATCAGAAAAGTTCCAAAAATAAGTTGATGAAAGTCCCATAAAAAAATAATGAAAAATAAAGAAGTTTTGTAATTGGATTAGTAGTGGTTCACACCGATACGTTTCGGCCGCGCGATCCGTATTTACATGCTGTCCTTTTCTACGTTCGGCTTCGTTTGTACTCTCGGCACGGTCGGCGCGGTAAACGCAGTCATGAAAAATGTTCCTACGTGTTACTTCTCCGTGCAGAAAACTGCCGTTTGCAAAATAACGCGACTTTACTATATATTTAATATCTTACTCAATCATTTTTTAATTTTATATCTATAAATCTTTATTTTATATATTTATAAATGCAAACATATAAAAAGGATCTTGTCTCGCATAGGTCTGTGTCTGTCTCTTTAATTCGATGTATCGTACAGTTCCTGCTGTTTCTTTTTGAACTCACTCAGGTGTGCGTTTGTTCATTTTACGAAGCGATTAGAAATCTATATGTAGACGATGATGCTCGGGACCCGAAATATTTTCGCTGCCACGATCAGTTCAATCTTAGCAATCATGGCATCAACGAGTAAAAACACGTCTATGGAAAAGTCAGAATGCAAAATTGAATCCGAACTTAGTAGTGATACAGATAGTGATAGTGATAGTGATACAGAGCAGTGGTCGGCAACGGCAGTGATTTTTCAGGCTGTTTTCCACTCGCTATGCCTCCTTTCCCGGCCGCGCGTCTCGCTCCCCGTAACGGCCCTAGTCCTCGAGGCAGCTCAGGCGCGTACCTAACGCAGACCATATGAACTGCGGGTGCCGCATTAGGGCGACACCCGTATCAATAGGTTTCCACATTACCACGGAGGTACTTGTAGGAAAATAGTAGGAGACTATATATAAATATAGTATATGCTATATTAGGATGATTGGTGTGGGTGTTCGAATGAAAACAACTATTGACGGTGAAGCCGTCCGCCAAGAGTGCGATTTATTAAAGAAGTCAACGAACTGAACACTCCGAGCGTCACTGGAAGAATGAACGCTCAGATAATCTCTAAGTCCTAAGGACCTCTTGTTGCCAGCGTTGTCGCTACCTGCACCGCTACCTAGGTGCTCTGGGATTTTACCTGGATAGGTACGCATCGCGCTGTCGAGTCGCACGCTGCCCACACTCGACGTTCCGTTATTCGATATTTCTTACATTCGGCCATATTGACAACAAGTCTGTCCTCAGACTTTACATACATATGAAAGTACTCAAAAAAGAAAATGATTCTATACAATCAATGCAAAAGAGAAAATTTTCTACTACACACAATACCGTCGTATTGCGCGACACTACGTCAATACCGTCGTATCTTTCAATCCATCCGTAATACCGTCGTATTCCTTGTGTGGACTTTACCACCCCCCTACCTGAGGCACCTCCATGCCCGTCCGGTTCGGTGTTGACCTAGAATGCCCTTCATTCGTCCTGGGTCTGGTACCATTGTACCCTTTGTCCATCTGTAATACCGTCGTATTCCTTGTGTGGACTTTACCACCCCCCTACCTGAGGCACTTCCATGCCCGTCCGGTTCGGTATTGACCTAGAATGCCCTTCATTCGTCCTGGGTCTGGTACCACTGTACTCTTTATACGTCTGGGATACCTCCATATCCCTTCTGTACACTTACCACCACCCTCGTCGTCGGGTGTCGCAGGAAACGCCTTTCCACGTTCTGGCGTGCCTGCTACACATGCAGCCACGTTGCCCAGGGAGTCGAAGTTGCTCACTTCCTCGGTCTCCCGTTTTTGAATCTATCGTTTCGTTTCTATAACCATACAAAATCGCATATGTGTAAATTAATATGTATGCGATGTAACGGTTTATTACAACCCTGTTAATACCTTCCCTAGTAAATTTGTGTATATTTAGAGGAAAACAAGAAGAAAATAAACAAAAATGAATAAACAAACAAAGCAAACAAAAAGTAAGATAGATAATCAAAACGATTTTTGTTTTTTTTTTTTAAGATGCATCGTCAACGTCCCCTTGAACCGTGATCCACAGTTTTATCCTGTCCGCTGCAACTACGGTTCGTTGTCGCCTCGTCTTCTCCCGGAGGTCCTCTACCTCGTAGCGATCATTCGGCAGAACAGTTCGAATCCGGAAAGGTCCTTTCCAAAAGGAATTTTGACAATAGCTTCCTGCTGCCGCCCGTTAATGGTTCACTGGTGATCTGCACCAACTCGCCGTCGTGTATTTGCGAGCCTCTTTCCTCGTACGATCGTATCGTTCCTTCTGGGCCTCTTGTTCCTTCGTGATGTGTCTGCTGATCTTTTACCTCAGTCGTGCTAAATCCAGCTTAGCATCTCGTCCTTCACGGCACTGAGAGTTCTTCCTTCGGCGACCGTTTTCAATTTCACATCCGATGAGGGCTTTCATCGGTGTCGTGTTGATGCTTTTATTCTGGAATTGCCGTACCTGCCTTACTGTCCCCGGTACTGCGATTTCTTTAACGGTGCTCTTTTTTCCGTTGACCTGGCCTTTCTTTATTTATTTCGAGGCCCAGGTAATCGGTTGTTTCCTTTTCTATTATCTGCGTGTCCCAGGGACTTGTCCATTAACCGTTGGAATACCACCACGCCGTCGCGTTCGTTAGACCGAAGCGCATCCGAAGAAACTCGTAGTATCCTTCTTTTGTCATAAATGCCGTCTTTTGATTTTTTCACTGGCTCTACTAGGGCGAACTTTGTGAAAACATCCACCATGACCAGCTGGTATTTATTGTCTTTCCTGCTTGTTTCACAGGGTCCAACGTGATCGAAATATCGCTTTTTGCCGTTGTAGATCGGAATTAATAGTTCGTCACCAGATCGCGGATAATTCGACCATCTCATGGTCGCACTGGAGCTACACGTGCTTAGCATTTCTAAGATGCGTTCAACGCGACAGAGACGATCGTCACGCGGGCTACGCGATCGTTCACTCGACACGTGCCCCCGTGGACTGCGCAAACTTCACGTAAAATATCTCTTTGTGGACTGCGCAATCATTCACACGAAACTTGTCTTTTTGGATTACGCGATCGGACGCACAAATCGCGGGCACACGAACTACGTGATCGCGATCTCGATCTATGGCGGCACGCGATCGTTCACGCGATTGTCGCAAAATTTCACTCACCATCGTTTCGAGTTTTTTGAATCTCGATTCGATTGCACTCGCGTTACTGATCCTTTCGCCACTACTGTCGCCGCTGCACCCTGCGCGATTCATCTTGACAAAGTACGTTCCGCGACACAAAGGCACACACGATTCTTCCTATAAATCCGGAACACAGTTCACCACTAACAAAAAAACGCGATTTTTCGGTAAATCCCACTTCTGACTTGTAGGAAAATAGTAGGAGACTATATATAAATATAGTATATGCTATATTAGGATGATTGGTGTGGGCGTTCGAATGAAAACAACTATGATGTGAAGCCGTCCGCCAAGAATGCGATTTATTAAAGAAGTCAACGAACTGAACACTCCGAGCGTCACTGGAAGAATGAACGCTCAGATAATCTCTAGTCCTAAGGACCCCTTGTTGCCAGCGTTGTCGCTACCTGCACTCCCTAGGTGCTCTGGGTTTTTACCTGGATAGGTACGCGTCGCGCTGTCGAGTCGCACGCTGCCCACACTCGACGTTCCGTTATTCGATATTTCTTACATACTATTGTCAATGCGTTTTTTTTCAGTGGTATCCCCTGTAGGCCTACTCCACTATGTTGCATGATAACTTCGGAAACTAAATTTGAAAAATAAACTCGGGACATAAATTTGAAAAATACTTCTTAATTTCGTTGCCAAAATTTATTCAGTCATTCGGAAAACTTCTTCGTGGATATGTACTTGGAATATGAGATATATCGAAAGAAAGATTAGATGTCGCTGCTCGCATCGCAGACGATAGAGAAGCATCATTCAACCGGATGCGCTTTATCTGATATTCCAATTATTCTATTCCTATTATTATATTCTAAACGTCCACGAAGAAGTTTTTCTGAATGACTGAATAAAATTTTGGCAATCAAATTAAGAAGTATTTTTCAAATTTATGTTCCGAGTTTATTTTTCAAATTTAGTTTCCGAAATTATCATGCAACATAGTGGAATAGGCTTACAGGAGATACCACTTTTAAATTATTTAAATAAAAAAAAATTTTTTTAAAAATTACGTTTTTAAAACGGACAAAAAAGTATACATTTATTTAAATAGAAATATCATATTTAAAAAACGGACTAAAAAGTATAAAATAATATAAATAACATTATTTAAAATAAATTTGTGATTGTGAATTTTTAACAGCTGTGAAAATACTTGTCAGATCTAAAACGAAAAACGTAGGGCGCATGCAATAGATAATTGATGCATGAATAGTTCACCTAAATCACTAACAATTTTATTGCACTGCAAATGATACACTTCTTACTATTACCTTGCGCCCTACATTTTTCGTTTTAGATCTGACAAGTATTTTCACAGTTCCTAGTCTAATAGAACGGAGATCTGTATCGTAGAAGATGGATCGCAGTTCGAACATCTGATGTAACTTGATTTATATTGTAAGAAATAATTTTTCATTAAAATTACATTTGCATAAAATTTTCAAGTCTGAGGTCATTTCAAGGTCATAGTGTAATACACTGTTAAATTCGTCTCGACGTCAGAAACAATCCTATGATGTCCAAAACGATGTCATTTAAAAAAGTCAAGGTAACCTTTACGTTGCAGCCATTCAGGCGTGAATCCACCGATACCGGCGTTCCGGCACACGTGGGTACATCATCGCCGCCATTGCTGCCGCCTCATGGACATACCCATCGCCGCCATTGCTGACGCCACGTGGAAGCCACAAGCGGTGTATGTTATATTTAAGTCTTCTATGTATTTTTCGCGAATGTAAATCGTTGTCGTAATCATGTCTCTCCTCACGCCGGAGGAACGATTCGCACGTCTGGAGGCTCAGGTCGAGGCTGCGGTCGCACACCGCACGGACAGTTACCACGTGCCGAAATTGCCCGCGTTCTTTAAGAATGATCCTGCGACCTGGTTCAGGCAGGTCGAAGCGTCATTTCGGAATGTGTGAATCACGAGCCAAACAACTATAGCCGACACCGTGATTGCCGGTCTCGATCCGGATACCGCCGCGGTCATTTCCAACCTTATGACGTCGCCTGATCCCGTCGCGCCGTACAACTGCATCAAAGAAAGAATCGTCGCGACATTTGCCACTTCCGCCGAAGCGAAGCTACGTCAGCTATTGAAGGGATAAGTCGCGGCCCACGGGAAACCCTCGCATACCCTCGCAATCATGCGTAATTTAGACAACGGCGCGTGCCCAGATGCCGTGCTGCGGTCTATTTTTCTCGACTTGATGCCTGAGCAATGTCGCGCGATTCTTGCCGCGTCCAAGTCCGATGAACTGCAGGAACTGGCCCTTCTGGCCGATAAAATCGTCGAAATGATTAATCCTGCTGCCGTTCACGCCGTCGCTGCCGCGCCGTCCCGACTCAGCTCCATGTCAGAGCGGATCGACCAGCTCGCGCGAGAAGTAGCAAGTCTCACCGCGTTTGTCAAGCGTGATCCTGGATCGCGCCAACGCAGTCGTGGCAGAGGCCCCGCCGATTCCCGATCTCGGAGACGTTCCCGAAGTCGCGACCCCGCAGGACTCTGTCGCTTGCATGCGAAATATGGTGATCGTGCATTTCGTTGCATTAAACCCTGCGCATGGTCCGGCCGCACGCCGGAAAATTGAGATCACCCTCCTCTTCGGAGACGGTAGGAGAGTGTCACCCGTCCTCTAAGCGTCTCCATGTACGCGATCATAAATCAGGCCGCATGTTTCTCATAGACACAGGTTCAGACCTGTCCCTGCTGCCGGTTCCCGAAGGATCGCGTACAACTCCCAGCTCGTTTAAGCTGTTTGCCGCGAACGACACCCGTATTGATACGTACGGCGAACTTCGCGTGATCCTCGATCTAGGATTGCGTCGTCCTATCGAGTGGAATTTTTGCGTAGCAGCAGTTCCGTATCCTATAATAGGAGCCGACCTGCTCACGCATTACGGTCTCACGGTTGACTTTAAGGGGCGTCGTGTTGTGGATTCTACAACCGGTATTTGTTTAGCTGCCAATATAGCCAACCTTACCCCCTCGTCCGTGAACGCCCTTGGACCGTCGTCCAAATATTCAAATATTTTGGCTCGTTATCCTCAAGTCATCGGGCTTGAGCAGCCAACCCCTCTCGAGTCGCGCGGTGTGTTTCATTACATTTCCACCACCGGTCCACCTGTTGCCGAGCGCGCTCGACGTTTGACTTCCGACAAGCTCAAAGCCGCGAAGGCTGAATTTAAATACCTTATCGAGTCCGGTATCTGTAGGCCTTCTATCAGCCCATGGGCTAGTCCCATACACTTAGTAAAAAAGAAGTCCGGTGAGTGGCGAGTTTGCGGTGATTACCGCCGTTTGAACAGCGTGACTGTACCCGATCGGTACCCCGTACCTCACTTGCATGACTTCCCAGCCAATCTTCACGGCAAAACTATATTTTCGGCGCTAGATTTTTATAAGGCATACCACCAGATACCCGTGGCCCCGGAGGATATTCAGAAAACTGCCGTTATTACGCCATTCGGCCTTTTCGAATACTGTGCGATGACCTTCGGACTTCGCAATGCGGGCCAAACCTTTCAAAGATATATTAACCGTGCGCTAGGCGATCTGGACTTCGTATTCACATTTCTCGATGACGTTCTCATCGCTTCTTGCTCCCCGGAAGAGCATGAGAATCATCTGACGATCGTCTTGCAGCGCTTACGTGACTTTCATTTGCGCGTCAACCTCGACAAATGCCGTTTCGGCGTATCTGAATTGGTTTTTCTTGGGCATTTAGTTAATTCGGAGGGATTCAAACCCACTCCTGATAAGGTCGAAGCCATTAATAACTTTCCCAAGCCGCGCACGATCGACGATTTATGTCGTTTCCTAGGAATGGTCAATTTCTATCGGCGTTGTATTCCTCAAGCCCCGTTAAACAAATGGATTTTTATTATTTAAACACACGTTTAAACAAATGGATTTTTATTATTTAAACACACGTTTAAACAAATGGATTTTTATTATTTAAACATTGTTTAAACAAATAAATTTTGATTATTTAAATACATGTTTAAACAAATGGATTTTTATTATTTAAACAATTGTTTAAACAAATACATTTTGATTATTTACACACATGTTCAAACAAATGGATTTTTATTATTTAAACGATTGTTTAAACAAATACATTTTGATTATTTAAACAAATGTTTAAACAAATAAATGTTTATTATCTAAACGATCGTTTAAACAAATAAATTTCTATTATTTAAAATTTAAACGTATATTTAAACAAACAAATGTTTATTATTTGAACGATTGTTTAAACAAATAAATTTTTATTATTTAAACAAATGTTAAAACCAATAATTTTTTATTGCTTAAACGATCGTTTAAACAAATCGATTGTTATTGTTTAAACAATTGTCGTCACATTTTGCAATGAGTAAAAGTATTTAGAAGAAATGGAAATGTCATTAAGTTTCACCATCGGTACTCTGCAATTTTATAAGGATCCCTCTTTAGAATACAGTATTACAGATACACAGACATTGCATTTTGCATGCAATTCATTTTGCTGTCTACGATTCTGAATTATCGACTCTGTAGAAAATGCTCTGGTACGGTAGCGGACTCTATCTAAATGGAACGGTTAGCTAGTGAAATACATGACGTTGCAACACAAAAGCAGAGCAGAGATATTGGTGCAAGATTTCACGCGCATGCGCGACCAAAACAGTAATTTATCCTGAGGACAGCGTTGTCAGGTTTAAAAGTGCAATGTTGCCGCATTATATTCATACGAAATCCGAAGACGTTGGAAAGAAAGCGTTCGAGCGATTTCTTTCCATCCTAATAAGTGATGGCGAAACGCTTACATTGTTGTCTCCAAAAGGCACACGACGTTCGATATGGTCGTGACGTGATTCAGCATCAGAAGCAACATTATAACGAATAGCCTATTGGCATTCACCAACTAAATCCAATAGTATTTTACTACGTTTTCTTATTAACGTTATCATAATGATATCATCACCTATCGATTGAAAATGTTTTCCTGAACAAAATTAGGGTTGCATGTACTGCCTTTTTGTTGCGCCTTCGGCCGCGCGGTCCGTGTTTAAATGCTGTCCTATTCTATCTACGTTCGCCGCGGGCGAAGCGGCCACAAATACTAAATACATATAGGATGGTCCACGCAACTTGTTCACCCTCAATAATGTAGAAAAAATAGTAAGAGACTATATAAAGGATGATTGTGATGTGGGCGTTCGCGCGCGCGCGAATGAAAACAACTATTGACGGTGAAGCCGTCCGCCAAGAGTGCGATTTATTAAAGAAGTCAACGAAATGAACACTCCGAGCGCCACTGGAAAAATGATCGCTCGTGTAATCTCTAGTCTGCACTCCACTATCTGCACCCCGTAGGTGCTCTGGGATTTTTTACCTCGATAGGTACCCGTTGCGCTGTCGAGCTGCACGTTCCGTTATTCTATATTTCTTACAATAACTTCCAAGGTCAGTACTTTTTTACTTAAAATTTAACGCTCTTCGATATTTTGGTATAAAAAATATCATTCCATTTAAAAAAACGAAGTAGACTTTCACATCACCGAAACGCCTCCATTTACAAAAAAAGTGTATGAATTACATAATATATCCCTTCAAACCATACAACTTTTTTACAAAAAGTTTTTTCATACAACGCATACTTTGGAAGTTATTGAGGGTGAACAAGTTGCGTAGACAACTCTGTATCTGTACTACATATATGCAATGACGGACGACAATGACGACGATCCCTGTCGAATCTCGAATGATCCCGAGAGTGGCCGAGAGTGAGAGTCTTTCTTTTGGCAGAAGATGTGAGTGTAACGCGTATACGTAACACGTAATACGTACTAGGTCGACAAAAATATTATTTTAAGACAATCAAATTTAAACAATAACAAACAAAATCAAAATTTAAAAGGCATCAAACATTATTAAGAGATACACAATACATAAAATATTTTAACGAACCTTTTGGAAGGATATTTTAAAATCATAAAGGTGCTTTCATTTTTTTCTTCTCTAAATATTTCTTTTCGATTCTAAAACAGAATTTTTTGTACATAAATATATAGTATATTATATACGTAAATAATTGTAAATATTTTTGTAATTATTGTATATATATTTGTAGATTCTAAAAATACTTTTGTTAGTAATAAATATAGGAAAAGTACATACAATGCTAAAGAAAATTTTTTTTTTTGGTTTCTAATTTTCGAAAATTCAAAGTTACGATCTTTTTTTACGATGATCTTGTATTTTATTTGCATATAGTTATAGAGCACGGAAAGACAAATTCAACGATATTCAGAAATGTATATTTATGATAAAAAATAAAAAATTCTCAAGCTCGGTGCGCCATATTTTCCCGTTGTTCGATCGCAAAGTTGGGCAAAACCCAAATAGCACCCGGACATCCGATGGACGTCCAGTGGACCTCCGTATCGGACCTCTGTACATCCCACAGACATCCGAATAATGTCCGTATGTCCGAGATATATCCAAGATATGTCCCAGGAATGTCCGAGAAAGGTCCCAGTTAGAAAGTGGAACGTACATAGGACGTTCCGTTCGGACCTATCTGGAACGTCCCTCGGACATACGTGGGAATTATCTGGAACATACGGACATTATTCGGATGTCCCTGGTACGTATCTGGGACCTATCTGGGACATAAGGACGTTATTTGGACGTACGGCTGGACATTCTCAACGTTAAAAAGTAAAACAAAATTTCACCTTTATTATTCATATTAATTATTATACAATATATACAAATATATATACATATAAAAGTTTTATAACTGTAAATATATATATTTGTAAATATAATATAATATCTATAACTAAATATATAATAAAATATATATCTAAAAATAAAATAAAAAAATATATAACATCCACACACACACGGTCCTCCACTAATGTAAGCCACATCTGTATGGAAACACTTGTTTCTTTCTGATGAATACATGTTTGGGATATCTTCGCTGCATCTGAAAATTAGAATTTCTTGGTGAGAAGCATTGTCCAATAAACAGGAAGATTTTAGCATGAATATATTAGGTTGGAGGGAAAGCTATGTCGTATTTTAAATAAGCAGATAATTTTGCTTGTAAATGRAAAACACATGTTAACTAKCRAGTCAGTGGAAAACAGAAATTGACAGGTTATCTGAAAAATGRYAACATATTGTTACAAATAATGGAAATTATATCATTGAATAATATTAAACATGTATTTTTATAAATTGATACAAATGTTTTCTTTAACACTAAACCTACCGAGCCTCAAAAGTAACTGGTAAATGTTCCCTTATAAAAATGACAAGATTGATTTTATTTAGACTTTATGTAATATGTGCGCTACTAAAAATATCTATACTGCCGTTTCGTATGAAATCAGTTTTATTACTTTTGTAATTGTAAAATAAAACACCTGGAACCAATCATTTTAACCGGTGTTGTTAGGTTCAGTGTTAAAATACGATAGAATTTTCCCTCCAATCTAATTCTAATTTTGTATTTTCCTTTTGCCAGTAATGTTTCAATGACTGAAAATAAATATAAAAAAGAAAATATATAAAAAAACTTTTTAAAAACCACGCTTATATTAAAGTGCACTAAAGAGCGCCCACGAAGATTGTATCAATATAGTTTAGCGCTCCACGCTTTTATTTATTGTCGCTAATGTCTAAAAAAATTATTTTCTCCTTTTTAGTGCACTTTAATATAAGCGTGGTTTTAAAAAGTTTTTTTATGTATTTTTTTATTTTCTACTTTTTAATCGTTAAAATTAAAATTTTTTTTTCACCTAGACGCATAGTTTATTTTTTAAATTTGTTTTTTAATATTGCATTGTCACCCAGTTCTGAGCTATGTTTAAAGTTTCAAGTCTCTAGCTCATCGGGAAGTGGTTTAAAATTCGATTTCAAGATTTGATGCATACAACAACGACAACATCGACGACAACAACTCGGCAAGCTAATATAAGCGTGGTAATAGAAACTTACTTGAAATGGCAGTGACAAGTTCCACCAACACAATAGCGAGTCATTGGAAAACGGGAATAGGCAGGTTATCTGAAAAATTGCAACATATTATTACATTGTTACAAATGATGGAAATTATATCATTGAATAATATTAAACATGTATTTTTATAAATTGATTCAAATGTTTTCATTAAAATACGATAGAATTTTTCCTCCAACCTATATAATTCTAATTTTGTATTTTTCTTTTGCCAGTAATGTTTCAATGACTGAAAATAAATATAAAATAAAAACTTACTTGAAATGGCAGTGACAAGTTCCACCAACACAATAGCGAATCATTGGAAAACAGGAATAGGCAGGTTATCTGAAAAATTGCAACATATTATTACATTGTTATAAATAATGGAAATTATATCATTGAATAATATTAAACATGTATTTCTATAAATTGATTCAAATGTTTTCATTAAAATACGATAGAATTTTCCCTCCAACCTATATAATTCTAATTTTGTATTTTCCTTTTGCCAGTAATGTTTTAATTACTGAAAATAAATATAAAATTAAAACTTACCTGAAATGGCAGTGACAAGTTTCGTCAACACAATCGTGACAAGTAGCTGAAGTTATCGAATCACTCAAACACGCTTTTTATTAATTGGAATATTACAAACACGTGCACAAGGAACACGTGCTAAACTAACCCCACTTCACGTAAATGCACGGTGATGCGACGCGACGGCGCGGCGGTCGAGTTGACTCTGAATGTATACAGGATGCGGCAATAACTATGTCCACTTTGAATATTGCCGTTATTTGTAATAATATGAAAAAATGTTGTATACAAAACTTACACAGTATAGAGGGGGACATATTTTTTGTGACACAAATTTTTTCTGCGTGGGTGGAGGCATAGAGGAGATTTCAAGGTCACCTTGATTTTTTTAAATGGAAAGGCCTACTTTCTGTATCATGAACCGATAGCCCATCGAATTCTGAGTAAAAATGTATTGACCTCCATATGTCCTAAATCTAGTAGTTAACGAGATATTATCGAAATAATTTTCTTCCTTCTTTTGATAATATCTCGTTAACTATTAGGTTTAGGAGATATGAAGGTTAACACATTTATACGCAGAATTTGATACTCTATCGATTTATGGTATAAAAAGTAGGACATTCCATTTAAAAAAATGAAGATGGCCTTGACAATACTTTAAAAAAAGAAATTTCGGACTTTGTGTAGCCAATTGAAAACTGATCAACTTTTGTTTAAAATATTTTTTTGTCAGATTATCGCAAGTACTTGAAAAATCGTGAAAAGTGTTACGTGGGAC
>CM052250.1:13671048-13695282 GCA_028455795.1 Lasioglossum marginatum | reverse complement strand
TTTTCAAATTTATGTTCCGAGTTTATTTTTCAAATTTAGTTTCCGAAATTATCATGCAACATAGTGGAATAGGCTTACAGGAGATACCACTTTTAAATTATTTAAATAAAAAAAAATTTTTTTAAAAATTACGTTTTTAAAACGGACAAAAAAGTATACATTTATTTAAATAGAAATATCATATTTAAAAAACGGACTAAAAAGTATAAAATAATATAAATAACATTATTTAAAATAAATTTGTGATTGTGAATTTTTAACTGTGAAAATACTTGTCAGATCTAAAACGAAAAACGTAGGGCGCATGCAATAGATAATTGATGCATGAATAGTTCACCTAAATCACTAACAATTTTATTGCACTGCAAATGATACACTTCTTACTATTACCTTGCGCCCTACATTTTTCGTTTTAGATCTGACAAGTATTTTCACAGTTCCTAGTCTAATAGAACGGAGATCTGTATCGTAGAAGATGGATCGCAGTTCGAACATCTGATGTAACTTGATTTATATTGTAAGAAATAATTTTTCATTAAAATTACATTTGCATAAAATTTTCAAGTCTGAGGTCATTTCAAGGTCATAGTGTAATACACTGTTAAATTCGTCTCGACGTCAGAAACAATCCTATGATGTCCAAAACGATGTCATTTAAAAAAGTCAAGGTAACCTTTACGTTGCAGCCATTCAGGCGTGAATCCACCGATACCGGCGTTCCGGCACACGTGGGTACATCATCGCCGCCATTGCTGCCGCCTCATGGACATACCCATCGCCGCCATTGCTGACGCCACGTGGAAGCCACAAGCGGTGTATGTTATATTTAAGTCTTCTATGTATTTTTCGCGAATGTAAATCGTTGTCGTAATCATGTCTCTCCTCACGCCGGAGGAACGATTCGCACGTCTGGAGGCTCAGGTCGAGGCTGCGGTCGCACACCGCACGGACAGTTACCACGTGCCGAAATTGCCCGCGTTCTTTAAGAATGATCCTGCGACCTGGTTCAGGCAGGTCGAAGCGTCATTTCGGAATGTGTGAATCACGAGCCAAACAACTATAGCCGACACCGTGATTGCCGGTCTCGATCCGGATACCGCCGCGGTCATTTCCAACCTTATGACGTCGCCTGATCCCGTCGCGCCGTACAACTGCATCAAAGAAAGAATCGTCGCGACATTTGCCACTTCCGCCGAAGCGAAGCTACGTCAGCTATTGAAGGGATAAGTCGCGGCCCACGGGAAACCCTCGCATACCCTCGCAATCATGCGTAATTTAGACAACGGCGCGTGCCCAGATGCCGTGCTGCGGTCTATTTTTCTCGACTTGATGCCTGAGCAATGTCGCGCGATTCTTGCCGCGTCCAAGTCCGATGAACTGCAGGAACTGGCCCTTCTGGCCGATAAAATCGTCGAAATGATTAATCCTGCTGCCGTTCACGCCGTCGCTGCCGCGCCGTCCCGACTCAGCTCCATGTCAGAGCGGATCGACCAGCTCGCGCGAGAAGTAGCAAGTCTCACCGCGTTTGTCAAGCGTGATCCTGGATCGCGCCAACGCAGTCGTGGCAGAGGCCCCGCCGATTCCCGATCTCGGAGACGTTCCCGAAGTCGCGACCCCGCAGGACTCTGTCGCTTGCATGCGAAATATGGTGATCGTGCATTTCGTTGCATTAAACCCTGCGCATGGTCCGGCCGCACGCCGGAAAATTGAGATCACCCTCCTCTTCGGAGACGGTAGGAGAGTGTCACCCGTCCTCTAAGCGTCTCCATGTACGCGATCATAAATCAGGCCGCATGTTTCTCATAGACACAGGTTCAGACCTGTCCCTGCTGCCGGTTCCCGAAGGATCGCGTACAACTCCCAGCTCGTTTAAGCTGTTTGCCGCGAACGACACCCGTATTGATACGTACGGCGAACTTCGCGTGATCCTCGATCTAGGATTGCGTCGTCCTATCGAGTGGAATTTTTGCGTAGCAGCAGTTCCGTATCCTATAATAGGAGCCGACCTGCTCACGCATTACGGTCTCACGGTTGACTTTAAGGGGCGTCGTGTTGTGGATTCTACAACCGGTATTTGTTTAGCTGCCAATATAGCCAACCTTACCCCCTCGTCCGTGAACGCCCTTGGACCGTCGTCCAAATATTCAAATATTTTGGCTCGTTATCCTCAAGTCATCGGGCTTGAGCAGCCAACCCCTCTCGAGTCGCGCGGTGTGTTTCATTACATTTCCACCACCGGTCCACCTGTTGCCGAGCGCGCTCGACGTTTGACTTCCGACAAGCTCAAAGCCGCGAAGGCTGAATTTAAATACCTTATCGAGTCCGGTATCTGTAGGCCTTCTATCAGCCCATGGGCTAGTCCCATACACTTAGTAAAAAAGAAGTCCGGTGAGTGGCGAGTTTGCGGTGATTACCGCCGTTTGAACAGCGTGACTGTACCCGATCGGTACCCCGTACCTCACTTGCATGACTTCCCAGCCAATCTTCACGGCAAAACTATATTTTCGGCGCTAGATTTTTATAAGGCATACCACCAGATACCCGTGGCCCCGGAGGATATTCAGAAAACTGCCGTTATTACGCCATTCGGCCTTTTCGAATACTGTGCGATGACCTTCGGACTTCGCAATGCGGGCCAAACCTTTCAAAGATATATTAACCGTGCGCTAGGCGATCTGGACTTCGTATTCACATTTCTCGATGACGTTCTCATCGCTTCTTGCTCCCCGGAAGAGCATGAGAATCATCTGACGATCGTCTTGCAGCGCTTACGTGACTTTCATTTGCGCGTCAACCTCGACAAATGCCGTTTCGGCGTATCTGAATTGGTTTTTCTTGGGCATTTAGTTAATTCGGAGGGATTCAAACCCACTCCTGATAAGGTCGAAGCCATTAATAACTTTCCCAAGCCGCGCACGATCGACGATTTATGTCGTTTCCTAGGAATGGTCAATTTCTATCGGCGTTGTATTCCTCAAGCCCCGTTAAACAAATGGATTTTTATTATTTAAACACACGTTTAAACAAATGGATTTTTATTATTTAAACACACGTTTAAACAAATGGATTTTTATTATTTAAACATTGTTTAAACAAATAAATTTTGATTATTTAAATACATGTTTAAACAAATGGATTTTTATTATTTAAACAATTGTTTAAACAAATACATTTTGATTATTTACACACATGTTCAAACAAATGGATTTTTATTATTTAAACGATTGTTTAAACAAATACATTTTGATTATTTAAACAAATGTTTAAACAAATAAATGTTTATTATCTAAACGATCGTTTAAACAAATAAATTTCTATTATTTAAAATTTAAACGTATATTTAAACAAACAAATGTTTATTATTTGAACGATTGTTTAAACAAATAAATTTTTATTATTTAAACAAATGTTAAAACCAATAATTTTTTATTGCTTAAACGATCGTTTAAACAAATCGATTGTTATTGTTTAAACAATTGTCGTCACATTTTGCAATGAGTAAAAGTATTTAGAAGAAATGGAAATGTCATTAAGTTTCACCATCGGTACTCTGCAATTTTATAAGGATCCCTCTTTAGAATACAGTATTACAGATACACAGACATTGCATTTTGCATGCAATTCATTTTGCTGTCTACGATTCTGAATTATCGACTCTGTAGAAAATGCTCTGGTACGGTAGCGGACTCTATCTAAATGGAACGGTTAGCTAGTGAAATACATGACGTTGCAACACAAAAGCAGAGCAGAGATATTGGTGCAAGATTTCACGCGCATGCGCGACCAAAACAGTAATTTATCCTGAGGACAGCGTTGTCAGGTTTAAAAGTGCAATGTTGCCGCATTATATTCATACGAAATCCGAAGACGTTGGAAAGAAAGCGTTCGAGCGATTTCTTTCCATCCTAATAAGTGATGGCGAAACGCTTACATTGTTGTCTCCAAAAGGCACACGACGTTCGATATGGTCGTGACGTGATTCAGCATCAGAAGCAACATTATAACGAATAGCCTATTGGCATTCACCAACTAAATCCAATAGTATTTTACTACGTTTTCTTATTAACGTTATCATAATGATATCATCACCTATCGATTGAAAATGTTTTCCTGAACAAAATTAGGGTTGCATGTACTGCCTTTTTGTTGCGCCTTCGGCCGCGCGGTCCGTGTTTAAATGCTGTCCTATTCTATCTACGTTCGCCGCGGGCGAAGCGGCCACAAATACTAAATACATATAGGATGGTCCACGCAACTTGTTCACCCTCAATAATGTAGAAAAAATAGTAAGAGACTATATAAAGGATGATTGTGATGTGGGCGTTCGCGCGCGCGCGAATGAAAACAACTATTGACGGTGAAGCCGTCCGCCAAGAGTGCGATTTATTAAAGAAGTCAACGAAATGAACACTCCGAGCGCCACTGGAAAAATGATCGCTCGTGTAATCTCTAGTCTGCACTCCACTATCTGCACCCCGTAGGTGCTCTGGGATTTTTTACCTCGATAGGTACCCGTTGCGCTGTCGAGCTGCACGTTCCGTTATTCTATATTTCTTACAATAACTTCCAAGGTCAGTACTTTTTTACTTAAAATTTAACGCTCTTCGATATTTTGGTATAAAAAATATCATTCCATTTAAAAAAACGAAGTAGACTTTCACATCACCGAAACGCCTCCATTTACAAAAAAAGTGTATGAATTACATAATATATCCCTTCAAACCATACAACTTTTTTACAAAAAGTTTTTTCATACAACGCATACTTTGGAAGTTATTGAGGGTGAACAAGTTGCGTAGACAACTCTGTATCTGTACTACATATATGCAATGACGGACGACAATGACGACGATCCCTGTCGAATCTCGAATGATCCCGAGAGTGGCCGAGAGTGAGAGTCTTTCTTTTGGCAGAAGATGTGAGTGTAACGCGTATACGTAACACGTAATACGTACTAGGTCGACAAAAATATTATTTTAAGACAATCAAATTTAAACAATAACAAACAAAATCAAAATTTAAAAGGCATCAAACATTATTAAGAGATACACAATACATAAAATATTTTAACGAACCTTTTGGAAGGATATTTTAAAATCATAAAGGTGCTTTCATTTTTTTCTTCTCTAAATATTTCTTTTCGATTCTAAAACAGAATTTTTTGTACATAAATATATAGTATATTATATACGTAAATAATTGTAAATATTTTTGTAATTATTGTATATATATTTGTAGATTCTAAAAATACTTTTGTTAGTAATAAATATAGGAAAAGTACATACAATGCTAAAGAAAATTTTTTTTTTTGGTTTCTAATTTTCGAAAATTCAAAGTTACGATCTTTTTTTACGATGATCTTGTATTTTATTTGCATATAGTTATAGAGCACGGAAAGACAAATTCAACGATATTCAGAAATGTATATTTATGATAAAAAATAAAAAATTCTCAAGCTCGGTGCGCCATATTTTCCCGTTGTTCGATCGCAAAGTTGGGCAAAACCCAAATAGCACCCGGACATCCGATGGACGTCCAGTGGACCTCCGTATCGGACCTCTGTACATCCCACAGACATCCGAATAATGTCCGTATGTCCGAGATATATCCAAGATATGTCCCAGGAATGTCCGAGAAAGGTCCCAGTTAGAAAGTGGAACGTACATAGGACGTTCCGTTCGGACCTATCTGGAACGTCCCTCGGACATACGTGGGAATTATCTGGAACATACGGACATTATTCGGATGTCCCTGGTACGTATCTGGGACCTATCTGGGACATAAGGACGTTATTTGGACGTACGGCTGGACATTCTCAACGTTAAAAAGTAAAACAAAATTTCACCTTTATTATTCATATTAATTATTATACAATATATACAAATATATATACATATAAAAGTTTTATAACTGTAAATATATATATTTGTAAATATAATATAATATCTATAACTAAATATATAATAAAATATATATCTAAAAATAAAATAAAAAAATATATAACATCCACACACACACGGTCCTCCACTAATGTAAGCCACATCTGTATGGAAACACTTGTTTCTTTCTGATGAATACATGTTTGGGATATCTTCGCTGCATCTGAAAATTAGAATTTCTTGGTGAGAAGCATTGTCCAATAAACAGGAAGATTTTAGCATGAATATATTAGGTTGGAGGGAAAGCTATGTCGTATTTTAAATAAGCAGATAATTTTGCTTGTAAATGGAAAACACATGTTAACTAGCGAGTCAGTGGAAAACAGAAATTGACAGGTTATCTGAAAAATGGCAACATATTGTTACAAATAATGGAAATTATATCATTGAATAATATTAAACATGTATTTTTATAAATTGATACAAATGTTTTCTTTAACACTAAACCTACCGAGCCTCAAAAGTAACTGGTAAATGTTCCCTTATAAAAATGACAAGATTGATTTTATTTAGACTTTATGTAATATGTGCGCTACTAAAAATATCTATACTGCCGTTTCGTATGAAATCAGTTTTATTACTTTTGTAATTGTAAAATAAAACACCTGGAACCAATCATTTTAACCGGTGTTGTTAGGTTCAGTGTTAAAATACGATAGAATTTTCCCTCCAATCTAATTCTAATTTTGTATTTTCCTTTTGCCAGTAATGTTTCAATGACTGAAAATAAATATAAAAAAGAAAATATATAAAAAAACTTTTTAAAAACCACGCTTATATTAAAGTGCACTAAAGAGCGCCCACGAAGATTGTATCAATATAGTTTAGCGCTCCACGCTTTTATTTATTGTCGCTAATGTCTAAAAAAATTATTTTCTCCTTTTTAGTGCACTTTAATATAAGCGTGGTTTTAAAAAGTTTTTTTATGTATTTTTTTATTTTCTACTTTTTAATCGTTAAAATTAAAATTTTTTTTTCACCTAGACGCATAGTTTATTTTTTAAATTTGTTTTTTAATATTGCATTGTCACCCAGTTCTGAGCTATGTTTAAAGTTTCAAGTCTCTAGCTCATCGGGAAGTGGTTTAAAATTCGATTTCAAGATTTGATGCATACAACAACGACAACATCGACGACAACAACTCGGCAAGCTAATATAAGCGTGGTAATAGAAACTTACTTGAAATGGCAGTGACAAGTTCCACCAACACAATAGCGAGTCATTGGAAAACGGGAATAGGCAGGTTATCTGAAAAATTGCAACATATTATTACATTGTTACAAATGATGGAAATTATATCATTGAATAATATTAAACATGTATTTTTATAAATTGATTCAAATGTTTTCATTAAAATACGATAGAATTTTTCCTCCAACCTATATAATTCTAATTTTGTATTTTTCTTTTGCCAGTAATGTTTCAATGACTGAAAATAAATATAAAATAAAAACTTACTTGAAATGGCAGTGACAAGTTCCACCAACACAATAGCGAATCATTGGAAAACAGGAATAGGCAGGTTATCTGAAAAATTGCAACATATTATTACATTGTTATAAATAATGGAAATTATATCATTGAATAATATTAAACATGTATTTCTATAAATTGATTCAAATGTTTTCATTAAAATACGATAGAATTTTCCCTCCAACCTATATAATTCTAATTTTGTATTTTCCTTTTGCCAGTAATGTTTTAATTACTGAAAATAAATATAAAATTAAAACTTACCTGAAATGGCAGTGACAAGTTTCGTCAACACAATCGTGACAAGTAGCTGAAGTTATCGAATCACTCAAACACGCTTTTTATTAATTGGAATATTACAAACACGTGCACAAGGAACACGTGCTAAACTAACCCCACTTCACGTAAATGCACGGTGATGCGACGCGACGGCGCGGCGGTCGAGTTGACTCTGAATGTATACAGGATGCGGCAATAACTATGTCCACTTTGAATATTGCCGTTATTTGTAATAATATGAAAAAATGTTGTATACAAAACTTACACAGTATAGAGGGGGACATATTTTTTGTGACACAAATTTTTTCTGCGTGGGTGGAGGCATAGAGGAGATTTCAAGGTCACCTTGATTTTTTTAAATGGAAAGGCCTACTTTCTGTATCATGAACCGATAGCCCATCGAATTCTGAGTAAAAATGTATTGACCTCCATATGTCCTAAATCTAGTAGTTAACGAGATATTATCGAAATAATTTTCTTCCTTCTTTTGATAATATCTCGTTAACTATTAGGTTTAGGAGATATGAAGGTTAACACATTTATACGCAGAATTTGATACTCTATCGATTTATGGTATAAAAAGTAGGACATTCCATTTAAAAAAATGAAGATGGCCTTGACAATACTTTAAAAAAAGAAATTTCGGACTTTGTGTAGCCAATTGAAAACTGATCAACTTTTGTTTAAAATATTTTTTTGTCAGATTATCGCAAGTACTTGAAAAATCGTGAAAAGTGTTACGTGGGACACTCTGTATATATAAGTATGTATATGTATAAAAACGTTAATAATATTTTATTAATATTAATAATAAATATATATATATTATAATATGTAAATATGTCTTATGCATGAGAAGTGAGCATCCTAGTACGTACGAAAGTCTTGGGCACGGCTATAAGACTTAAAAAATACACGTATAGCTTGGGACGTCCGAAATTCAAGTCCCACGGAAGTCTCTGGGACGAAAAAAATGGACGTCCCTTGGACATCCGAAATTTAGGTCCCACGGATGTCCTTAGAACGTAAAAAACGGATGTCCAACGGACGACCGGTGCTAAGTAGTAGAGATGTAGAGCAAAATTTCTGGCGCATGCCCATTGAAAACAGTAACGTATCTAAGCATGTACAGTAATGTACACTCTACACTACTGTGCAAAAGAAAGAAGCACCCAGTATAATTATAAGATATAATGACAAATAATATCTTTATGCAGAAATTGTATTGTACAATGATTTATTGCATTCAAAGTATTAGATAATCTGCTGATAATAAAGTATCTAATACTTTAAATGCAATAAATCAATCATTGTACAATACAATTTCTGCACAAAAATATTGTTTGTCATTATATTTTATAATTATATTGGGTGCTTCTTTCTTTTGCATAGTATGAGGTAGCGGAGCAGTTATATTGGCGGGAAAGTACCGATATTTTACGGGGTGTTCCATCTTTTCGAGAATTTTACTTTACTGAGGTTAAAATCGTCGCGTTTGCGCTAGAAATCTTTCACGATATCTCACCACTGCCTGCAGTAAGGCTGTAATGGATCCCCCGTTGATTGATCCGATGCGATCTGGCGCGATTGACAAAAGACGATCGGCAGA
Source organism: Lasioglossum marginatum (assembly GCA_028455795.1). Taxonomy (NCBI): domain Eukaryota; kingdom Metazoa; phylum Arthropoda; class Insecta; order Hymenoptera; family Halictidae; genus Lasioglossum; species Lasioglossum marginatum. The sequence goes on along the minus strand of CM052250.1, from coordinate 13,685,982 downwards.
TGTTTCGTGGTCGACGCCGAAAGCGAGGAACGCAATCTCTGCATAGTCGTGATAGGTGTTCGATCGTTCATTCCTTGGTGGTCACCAATTTCTTCGATTACAGTAAGTACTCTACAAATCTTCGTCTCAAATCCAAAGATAACTTCCGTTTATCTTTTATTTAAAAATTTTAGATAAAAAATTCGGGTACGGCGTACCGTCAGCTCTAGTGTGAAACGGGGCTTAGGGTCGGCCGATCCTCTGGAATCGGTGGCAAAGAGGCCGGCACCTTACTGTCGATTCCCGACGCGACCGTTGACCCGACGTCATCGATGACGCGTTTGCGGGGATACCAATCAGAATGATTTCTGGTAAAACAAAACATACCCTCCTGAACACAAGACTCACCCTGTGCAAGCGAAAACATAGAAAGAAGCTCAGCAACTTTCGAAGTGCCCACTTTCGTTTGTACTACATACACCATATATATATGTTCAGGATGCAGTGGAATTCGGCCAATTAGAGCGTTTGGTGTTGCTAAGCGGCGTCGATTTGCGATCCATTCGCGTGATCTATAAAAACGGGCGACGACGCAGATGGCGGCGATGGCAGACACCGAATTCTACTGTGTGAGTCCTTCAATTTCACCATAATAGAGATCATACGATTTCTAAGAACCAATCATGGTTCCCCGTTGTTCGTTGGTCCTCGATATATAAGGCACATGCGGTGCTTTCTAGATCTTCTTGCTATATCAGTTTGCGCGCTTTTGCCGTTCGGTATCTCAGTTCTATCGATTCTTCATTACGCTATACAAGCTCGTTCGATTCATATTCGCGCCCGACCACCTTTACCGCGATTATCAATTGTTAATTGTCCGGACTTCTGACCGCTGTATCGCTCGCTCCAGCCCGAGCTTTTTTATATAAAGTGGAATGCTTGGTGCATTGGTGAACTCTAGATCCAGCATTAACAGCCGTTCAACCTGCCTCTACATTGTCTCGGGACGCGTTTCTAGCGCACTCAAATCTGAGTGGTTCCGGCAGCCGGCAGTATTCGAAACTTACCTTGGACGCTGCTGAAACAATATATGAGAGACGAATATCAAGCAACACATTGCGATGTTTAACAATCGAAAATGAAAGTAATGAGTATTGTCAAGAACCTCGAGTACAGAGTGCGATGGATATTATCCAGTATTGAGAAGGAAAGAAAAGTAATCTACCTAAATTATATAAGGTGGCCTGTGCAATTTTGGCTGTTCCGCCAACTCAGGTTAGTGTGGAAAGATTATTACCACGTTTTTATTAGCTCGCTATCTTGTCTGCCTGTCTATCTGTCTGTCAAATTTTACCCGTACCCGTACAAATTTTGCAATTGATTTTAAACTAATTTCCCGATAAGCTAGAGTCTTGAAACTTTAAACATAGCTCAGAACTGGATGACAATGCAATATTTAAAAAATTTTTTTTAGATTGCGTTTAGGAGATAAATAATTAGGATTTGACCAGGATTCGAACCCGGGCCTCACTAAATACGCTCGGTAGTGGTAGTACGTCATTGGTTCAGCGATAGCCAATCCGCGCAATAGACTTCGACTCATCCCCACTTCTCTGATCCACTTCGCAACGAAGGAGCTTAGTGTGTTTTCGTACGTGGAAGGAAAGGGATTTCAACGTCCGCTGTTTGTTCTCGCAATCGCTCGCGTTTGTCTTCGATATTTACGCGTGTGAATTACGTTGATTTTATTGGTGGTTTGAAACCGGTAATTTACAGTAAACGGAGTGAGTGTACAAAGTATTAATAAAGAGTAATACAAATATTAAATATTGCCGATGATTTTACTTGGAGCGAGGTTATGTTTTCTGTCAAAACATACTTGATTGTATTAATAAGCATTTCTACGTGTTTGTATCGCAAGGGATCGCATGTTTACATTCTCGCGTCTGATCGTTTGTTTTCGGTATGCCGCAGTTGCAATACTGTCTGAAATTTACTACATGTCTCTGTTATTATAATCTCATCAAAATGTTTAAAATTGATTGAAAAATTTCACACACACACAAACACAAGATAATAAGAAAATAATTATTTAAATAAAAAAAAGAATTTTTTTTTTAAATACCACGTTTTTAAGGCAGACTAAAAAGTATAAAATAATTTTTCCTAGCCCCATTCAGATTCTTAACCCCATACAGATAGTCCTGAAAATTTGTGATTATGAATTTTTCATAACTACGAAAATACTTGTAAAATTTAAAACAAAAAACGTGGGCGCGTGCAATAGATGCATGAATAGTTCACCTAAGTCACTAACAATTTTATTGCACTGCAATAGATATGAACTGTTGTGTGAGTTTTCTCAACGGCAGCTACTCTCTACACTCCTTACTATTATCTTGCGCCCCATGTTTTTCGTTTTAAATCTTACAAGTATTTTCATAGCTATTAAAAATTCACAATCACAAATTTTCAGGACTATCTGTGTGGGGTTAGGAATCTGAGTAGGACTAGGAAAAATTATTTTGTACTTTTTAGTCTGTCTTAAAAACGTGGTATTTTTTTTTTAAATTAATTTTTTTTATTTAAATATTTTCCGCACTAAAATTCAATTTATCTGCACATCGATCGTGTACGTCATCAAATATTATAGATGATGTATTATTATTTCGTTTGAACATGCCTATAAGTTAGATCATGGAAATTAAAATTGCAATAAAAAAGTAAATGTAGAAATAGTAAATAATGTGTATTCATATCTATATATACATATATATGAATATATTGTTATAATAAAACAACTTTCAAATATGACCGAAATATAATATGTTTTAATTTTAATAGTTATTTTCGGACCTGTTTCAAGTCCTGATTGCTATAACTTGAAACTTAGAATTTAGAACCGATATGAGGATCGATATAGGGCGGAAAAATAACGGTCCTACACATAACATGGCGGTGCTAACATCTCAAAAACACTTGAACTCGCTCAACTTTAAACACTTATAACTAGACTGCGGATTTTATGCATTTATGACAAAAATGAACACGTACAATTTAAAGCTGCCGACATATTAAAAATATTTAAGGACATCAACGTATTACTTTCAGCTTGATAAGATAATTAAAAGAAGAATACAATTTTTATTTGGCTGCTGTGTCCTGCAATCAATGCGAACATTTTTTATTTTGCATAAAGATCCGCAGTCTACTTATAATTTTGGAACCATTGATCCTCCAGGATCGAAACTTGGATTTCACGCGTCTTCCCACCCAAATCTACTGGATAACATAGGAAAAAGGCAAAAATTTCTGATTATCCAAGAAAAAGTTTATCCAAGAAAAAGTTTATCAAAAAATTGTTGAGCGAAAATTGTATGACTTCAAGAGTAGCATGCAGTCTGACAATTGGTTTTTTCTATTTTGATTTTTAACGAGATATGAAAGTCACTATGAATTTCTTTATTGCAAGGAGTACATTGTAATTTCGTGGTTGCAGAAAGAATTGAAACCTGAATTAAAAAATTAGAATGGTATATAGGATGAAAAACTAATAGTTTCTTATAAATGATTGTTAATACAAGTAATGCTCAAAATATGTTCCGTTACAATTAATACGTTTGTGATCGATCGGTAGGTGCAAGTTGTACATGTTGATGTGTTTCTTGAGATATAGAATAACTTAACAACTTTTAAAGAGCACTTCTTTTTGCACAATTAACTATAGGAGATTTATTTCAATGTTTAACGGCTCAATACATTCTGACGCGATTTCATGGTTCTCGCTACCAAATGTTATGAACAATGATCGTCGGCTCGTAATGACAATCAGTTACCAGTGAGACGCCGAACAGCTGGTCGCCGACAATCGTCATCACCACTATCGTATCTAACACCTACATAACTTACGTAGCAATAATTTCGAGCTGAATGTAAAATGTAAACTAATGCAAACAATCAGGTAAGGGCAATGTTGTCACGTTCTCATGCAGTAAGCATGGAACGCGCCCGATTTCTAGCGCGATGCCTAGAAATTGCTTTCCGCCGCTGCCTTTGTCTGTCGCACAGCCGACCAACCTCCCCCCCCCCCCAAACCTTCACTCCAACGGGCCACTTAGCTTCACCGCCCGCCCATAGATGGTTTTTGGGCCTTATTATTTCTCGCTGCAGAACATAACGCCGCGGGATTCCTCCAGCTCCCAAAATATTAAACTCGCAAAAGACGAGGTAAAACCCCCCAAAATTTTAAACTCGCAAAAGACGAGGAAAAGAAAAAACCCTTGAGAAGTAGGAGAACCCTCAAAAAACCCCTTGTTTTCCCGTCAAAATCACTTCCGAAAGTTTTGTCGAAACTTTGCAAATAATAAATACGAAGGAGGAGGAAGCGGAAGAGAATCTATGGGCAGGATCGGCCAGGCATAGTGACAGTAGAAATCCTCCGTACGTCGCCAATGTGGCACCATCATTGTCGGAAGACATCCCTGAAAAACCCCCAAGAACCCCGGACATCTCTAAGGACTATCAACATCCGTCCCTAGGGCCTCGGAAATCATTGGAACGTCAAAGAAAACCGAAAGAAGCCCCCGAAGAACTCCCAGAAATCCTGGAGAGGTCCAGGAAAAATTCGTTAAAACGTCGAAGGAAACCGGAGGAAGCCCCCGAAAAACTCCCAGAAATCCTGGAAAGGTCTAAGAAAAATTCGTTAAAACGTCGAAGGAAACCGAAGGAAGCCCCAGAAGAACTCCCAGAAATCCTGGAAAGGTCTAAGAAAAATTCGTTAAAACGTCGAAGGAAACCGGAGGAAGCTCTTAAAAAATTCCCAGAAATCCTGGAATGGTCTGGGAAAAATCAAAAGCGGTCCTTGAAGTCTCCACGAGCACGAGACTTCCCACGGGATTTACCACAACATCCAGAGGAACATCCTGAAGAACCCCCAGAGGTTTAAAATATTTCCGAGGACGAACATACACGACCCTCGAAATCGCCAAAAGTATATGGACTACGCAACTGCAAAAGAAGAAGAAAAAGAGACAACGAAGGATTTCGAAGATACCCACTGAATGGGATCTTCTCTCAAAAAATGAGATTCTGCGAACCTCATTTTTATTTCCCAGGGGGGTGGTATCACGTTCTCATGCACTAAGCGTGGAACACGCCTGATTTTTAGTGCGATGCCTAGAAATTGCTTTCCGCCGCTACCTTTGTCTGTCGCACGGCCGACCGACCCTCCACCCTCACTCCAACGGGCCACTTAACTTCACCGCCCGCCCATAGATGGTTTTTGGGCCTTACTGTTTCTCGCTGCAGAACATAACGCCGCGGGATTCCTCCAGCCCCCGCTAGATGGGCAGCAGGATCATCCCTTTCTCGAAAGTGGAAATTCGTACGGCCGCCTACAAGTACCGCACCAAGTGATAGGTAGAATCGGAGAAAACCCCAGTGGGATATAATTTTCAAAATGGTAAAGTTACTCTTTTCTCATATTTTTAACTTTTCTCTTATTGTATATGTTATATTAATAAACTAGTTATTTATTTTGAAATCTGCGTCCACGCTTAATGAACACCACGTTTTTGGTTCTCCACTGCGATATCACGAATCCCACCTCGAGAACAGGTTGCCGTTCATCTGTTCTCAATCTAAGTTACAGGCATTCCCAAAAAGAAAGCCATAGCACGTAACAATGTCATCATTTGTTGCGCGGATTTTACATTCGCTAGTTTCGTGTTATTCATTAACGATTTGTACCCCAATTACTACAGTCCACCCTCGATAACTCAAGAGTTAGAATAAACTCAAGAATCTCAAGAGAAGAAGAAAAATCTTCGGGTTATATATATAGAGGTTTAGACTTATCGAAGACTTCGTGTAAGAGAGGTTTACCATACGAAAATTCGACTTACAGGAGGCTTGCACAAGGGTTAATAATTTGCTGTACTACATTGTGACGTGGCATTTTTGCCAATGCCTCTCTGAACCTATAATTGGAAGACCGGGTCACCCTTTGGCAGCGAGACACGATTGAGATCGGTGTGAGCGCTCTCCCTGGGCACGTGCGAGACCCATGGGACGAAAAACTTATATTTTGGAGCGTCGCTCCAATTTGCGCGACACGATATTGCAGGACCATATTCGGGTCCCAGGAGGGCCCGAAACTCTCTTTCCCCTTAGATTTGGCAAGGATTCCTCAAGAGGAGGCGCCGAGAGGACTGGCTCCGGCAAAGAATAAAGAGGAAAACATCGGGAGGTCAGCCCGGCCCAGGCCAAGCAACCTGGAGGCGCCGACGAGGGAAAACAGTACGAAGAGGAAGACTATCCTCACCCGATCGTCGCCTGTCCGGGAAGAAGCCTGGCCGAAGCCGATCGTCTTAGCGGGAAGCGGCCAATCAACGAACGCCGCTGCCAAAGGAATCGCGAATCGCCGGAGGCCAGGGCCCATCGCGTAGCGTCCGAAACTTAGCTCGCGATTGGCCGAAGCGTTGCACGAGGGAAAGAATTAGGAAAGTGGGGGACGCTCTGCTTCCGCGTTACCGATCCACCGCATAGGAAGCCATTGCTTCGTTGTCGTTAGTCAAAGATAGCTGCCGATAACTATTGCTTAAAAATTGTAATATTTGCGACCGCTGCCATTGTAGAGGGACGGGGAAGCGAGAAAAGCTGCCGAACAACTGCGACTACTCTCCTGTGATCTTTGGTAAGCGCCGATCAGGCTTTCATACGAATCATATCGGTTTTGCGCGTGTGGCTCGAGTAGCGTTTTTGCGGTCCGCGTTCGCGTCGCAAGAGTTGACGACAGGGATTTGTTTAAACATGTTTAAATAATTATTAAAGACGGAGAGGATCCACTTTTGCACCGATGTTTGAGGATATTTTTCCATTTATATAAAAAAATAAAGGTCCAGCGGGAAATCGAATTATACTACGCGATAGAGCAGACTTTTATCTTGAGAAACCACCCTTTCAAATTTCCAACGTCGACGTTTTTTTTCGAACCAGAAAGCAAAATATCTTCGCCCGACATGAGTTGCCGCCAGTGACGCTCACCACTAGAACGGGCGTTCGCTGCGCCGTATCCCGTCGAACGACCGAGCTAGTGGCAGAACACTACTGGCGACAACTCGTGTCGGGCGATGATATTTTGCTTTCTGGTTCGGTAAAAACGTCGGCGTTCGAAACTTGAAAGGGTGGTTTCTCAAGATAAAAGTCTGCTCTATCGCGTGATACAGTTCGATTTTCCGCTGGAAGCTTATTTTTTCAGATAAATTAAAAAATATCATAAAAAACGGTGCAAAAGTGGTGCCTCTCCTTAAACAATCATAATGTATTAGTATTGCACATCACTGGATTCGGGAAAGTCTAGAGAATCTTTTGCAGTGAAGAACAATACAATATCTTTTATAATAACATCACAATATTTGTTCAAAGTCGAAAAATATGTCTTTTTTCAAACTCAAATTTCTCAGAAAACTGTGCGTCTAGGAGAAAAATTAAGGACAGATTCGGAATCAGCGCAAAGAACTCTTTAAGAATCGTATAGTGAGAATCGAAACGTTTTTTGGCTGTAGGATAGTGTAATTTATCTCTATCTATTTAGTCTCGCGTTTTCATTGCATGGTACAGGTGCTTTGTTGACATGCGGTATCATTAGATACGAGCCTCGTGGTTCGCGGAGTGTCCATCTTTTTAACACTAAACCTACCGAGCTCTAAAAGCAATTAAAATATTTCAGCTGATAAAAATGACAAGGTTCTAATTATTTAGATCTCGCATAATTTTTAATACAATATGTGCATGGACGAAAAAATTTATCGAATCAATTTCCATGTATGCAACTTTATAATTTCAATAATTATAAAATGAAAAATATGAAACCGGTCATTTGACCGACGGTGGTAGGCTTAGTGTTAATATTATGTGATGCTTCCTATCTGATGATTTGGTTTATATTATTTTCGCTTGTTCGCTGTTATTTTCCGTTTATTGTATCTTATTAATTTTGCTCATTTTTTATGTTAACCCCTGATTTTTTATGACTGCCTCACGACAAATTTTTATTTATGAAAATTTCGCATTCATCACGAAAGAACCGTTGCACTAATAATATGCACACTAATAATTTATCTATATCTACATATTTTTATGAAAATTTCGTATTCATCATGATGAAAGAACCGTTGCACTAATAATATGCATACTAGTAATTTATCTGTATCTATACCTAATAAGCAAGAAGTTTCACTTCGGTCGCGCGTGGACTCCACGCACACGATTTTTATTTTCGGTTCTTTCAGCCTGGGGTGCATTTGCAACCTTTTAAAGATGACCTTTATATCTCGCTAAATATGCAAACAGAAAAGGACTAATGCATTGTATGCTACTCTGTAAACCGTATAACTACCATTTCACCCCTTTTTTTATATTTTCATATAGTTTACATGTAATTTAGATGACACACTTAGCTGAATGACCCTATATAGGCGAAACTGTTTTATATTCCTTATCTTATAAACCAAAGGGTACTGTATGCTAGACTATAGAAGAGTGCTCTCAGTAGATCGCGATAAGCTATAATTGGAGTGTCCTTGTAGGAAACACTGTGAATACTGAATATTAAATTTTTCAAGAAGTAGACAAATATTTTCCATCTTCAAATTAGATTATTCGAGAATGTGACTTTCTTCGGATTTGTAACATTGAGTAAATGTTCCTAATAGATAGTTATAAATTGGCTAGGAGTTTGAAATGTTTTTGTAATTCTGACGTGTTGCGAAATCATGGGAAATCAGTTTTCAAAAAAGGGCAAATTTTCAATTTTGAAGTCATCTTGTTTTTTCATTCACAGTTCAATAATACATATAGTTACTCGAATTAATATTCGATCGCTCTAAAAAAGACGATAACTTTTCTAATACTATACTATATGATTTGAACTTTTTTGGGAAGCTAGAGCAATTAGTTTACTACAGGATGTGAAAAGAAATTTCCTAAGAAATTGCAATTGATCGGAATTGTAGAAAAAATACTAAAAGTTGCATTTTACAACGTTTTTATATGGGCCTATATTGAAAATTTAAAAAATATATTTTGTAGATCTGTATCAATTATATGCACTGTGAAAGTTTCATCGAAATCGGCTGGTGCGGGAAGAAACGACAGGCATTGAAAGATGTAAGAATCCTTAGATTTATTGCAGTTAGAGGCCGAAAATCGTGAAAATTTGCAATTTTTACCATCTTTAAACGTTTGTAGCTCATTGCAACGTCGACCGATTTTGACGAAATTTTTAGAATATGTTTAATTGACACAGATCTACAAAACGTATTTTTTAAATTTTCAATATAGGCCCACATAACAAAGTTGTAAAATGCAACTTTTAGTATTTTTTCTACAATTCCGATCTATTGCAATTTTTGAAAAAATTTCTTTTCACATCCTGTAGTAAACTAGTTGCTCTAGCTTCCAAAAAAGTTCAAATCGCATAGTACAATATTAAAAAAGTTACCGTTTTTAGTGTGTCCGAATATTAATTCCGGCCACTGTATATTCCAAGAGCAGTATGTAGTAAGTAGACTGCAGATCTTTATGCAGTTATAGCAAAATTCAGTAGATAAAATTCGAAATTGATGGAAAATTTAAGAAATTGAAGTTGTCAATATATCATTTCTCCCCTATTGAAATCATTAAGGGTAGGAATGACGTTCAATTTAGTTCCTACTTCTTGCAATCGATGCACACAATTTTTATTTTTATTTTAAAGTTTCTCGCGATTACATATCTCGTAAACTAAAGCCGACAGGTGAGAAGTCTAAACAGATATGTTGTTCAGAATCATGGTCTTGACAACATATCCAAAGCTCATCGAAATCGGAGAGGAGATAGTAGTATGTATATCGATCGATTTTCAATTACAAGTTTTTACAAATATCTCGTAAACTAATAGCGACAGCCAAAAACTGTAAAGGGAAATGTTGTTCAGAATCATCGTCTTGACACCATATCCAAAGCTCATCGAAATCGGAGACATAATCGAGAACCTCTTGTTTGTTGCGACATCGCGGCGTACCACCAATGCTCGCCTGCCGGCTCGCCGCGCTGAACGTGCCAACGGGCGTCTAGGTCGCACTCTGATTGGTTCGTGTTTTTCGTTAATAACTCCTAAACAAAGCCGCGGACGCCATTTCTGCTAAGGAAAATGTCGCTTCAGATGACCAAGGAACCTCCCATTTCAATTTAACACTATCGTTTTGGGACTGTATATAGCAAGGCAAAATAACATTTTTTGAAAAATATTGATCTACATATAAGCAATATAGGAGTAATAAAATTTAGCTGTCACTTATGTTATCTTACAGTGTAAGACATACACCAACATGTGCAGCATTATCGTTTTTTACCACGTTTTTATTAACTCGCTTTCTTGTCTGTCTGTTTGTTTGTTTGTTTGTCTGTTCGGTACAAATTTTGCAATTGATTTTAAACTAACTTTCCGATGAGCTAGAGACTTGAAACTTTAAACATGGCTCAGAACTGGAATTCAATGCAATATTTTATCGGTTCCTCGATCGAACGTTCTAGATCTATTTAGTTCGTTTGAATTTTCGTACGTTGAGGTAAACGGTCTCAACGTCCGCTGTTCGTTCTTGCAACCGCTTGTTGGAATTAATGTAAGAAACAAAAATAATCTACTATTACTTAGTAGGTTATACTATTGCTTTACTTTCGAGAACGCTCGAAAGATACATTGTATCTATGCGGTCTACGTCATGGGACCCTCAACCTTCAAGTGTTTCTGAGATCGTCATTCGTTTTTCCAGAACGATTCTCACTCGCGTCCTAGATCTCAAAGAGTATAGACGTGCCTCTCTACGTGATTTCAAATATATACAGGGTGTCCCAAAACAATAGCGTTAGCCGGAAATGGGAGGTTCCTTGGGTCATTTGAAGCGACATTTTCCAAAGCAAAAATGGCGTCCGCGGTTTTGTTTAGGAGTTATTAACGAAAAACACGGACCAATCAGAGCGCGAGCTAGACGCCCGCTGGCACGTTCAACGCGGCGAGCCGGCAGGCGAGCGTTGGTGGTACGCCGCGATGTCGCAACAAACAAGAGTTTCTCAATTGTCTCCGATTTCGATGAGCTTTGGATATGTTGTCAAGACCATGATTCTGAACAACATTTCCCTTTAGACTTTTTTGCCTGTCGGCTTTAGTTTACGAGCTATGTAATCGCGAGAAACTTTACTTGTCAATTCATATGGGTGTCACTGGGTCACTCGGTGACGAACTGCACAGATGTCTTCAGGTATACGGCAGCACCGAAAGCTAAGGGACGTACGGCCAGGTCAACGAACTGCACAGCTGGTGATAGATAGTTGGTATACGACAGCCTAAGGCCTAAGGGATGCGCGGTCATGTCAACGATCCAGATTTCACTTTCACTTTCGAATCGATAAATAAATCGTATGTTTATTTCACAAAGATGCCTTGAAATTTTTGCACCCTCACGATCACTGTTCACAGTTGTCAACACATAGTTATGCACTAATAACAATTGCCATATCCCTTGTAATGCTGCACAAATCACAACAATCAGTTAATTCGATCACTAGACTGCAGATTTCCTGCATTTGTAGCAAAAATGAGTATGTGCATTTTAAGACAGTAGAGAGATTAAAATAATTTAAAAACACACAACAATGTATTATTTTCAACTTGTCAAAATGATTACAGTAAGAATCAAATATCTGTCTGGCTCCTGTCCCTTGTAATAGCAGCAGCCAACTTTCATTTTGCATAAAGATCCGCAGTCTAGTGATTAGTTAAAATATCACTATCAAAAACACACCTAATAGCAACCGTAAGCTTTGAATTGACAAGTCTTTGGAGATGGTCTCTCTATCGTGGCTCGAACGATACTGATTTTCCGCAAGATTTTTCTGAAGAATTTTGGAAGGGCATTATGCGTGTCGAAATTCGAAATGCACGCTGTAGCACGTTTACAAAAACGACGGGACGGTTAGACGAAAAACAGGATACGAGAAGGACCGCTAGAATTTATGACAAACACATGTTTCCTGCAGATTGGTACGCAGAGTCGGTGGGTAACCGTTCGAAAACGTCATCTAAAAATGCCAGGTCAGCGTAGCATCCCTATTGTCCTGTACTTCCCTTAAGAAACTTTCTAAAAGGAGGACAGGCGATGTTTTCGAACGGTTACCCACCGACTCTGCGTACCAATCAACTTGTCAAAGCTCATCTAAATCGGAGACAATTGAGAAACTCTTGTTTGTTGCGACATCGCGGCGTACCACCAACGCTCGCCTGCCGGCTCGCCGCGTTGAACGTGCCAGCGGGCGTCTAGCTCGCGCTCTGATTGGTCCATGTTTTTCGTTAATAACTCCTAAACAAAGTCGCGGACGCCATTTTTGCTTTGGAAAATGTCGCTTCAAATGACTCAAGGAACCTCCCATTTCCGGCTAACGCTATCGTTTTGGGACACCCTGTAGATCTAAATAAAATTCCATTTATAGTTTATATATATTTTATTTTTATATAGTTTATTTCTATACCCATATTCCAACAGGTTATGGGCCCAGATTTTCACTCTTATTAACATAGTTGAATTTCAGTAATATATTTAGTAATTTTAAGTGATTAAACTGTAGTAAATATAACTTTATTGAACTGTGTGTGAATTTTAGTGCTAATATTTAAATGTTTAAACTATAATAACTGTAAGTTGATTGAACTGTGCGCGAGTGACAAAATAATGGAAAATTTGAAAACTAAAAGAAACATTAAACCATTCGAAAGTGATAGGTACAGTATGTGGAAGGTTAGACTACGTGCCTTATTAAGTGAACTTGACGTGATCCGGGTGATTGATAATCCAACCCCCGAGAAACAAACCGATGCCTGGGCAAAGGCCGAAAGGATAGCAAAAGGCTTAATAGTCGAATATCTGTCCGATTCTTTTCTTGGATTTGCAAAACCTGAAAGCACTGCGACTGAAATTTTGCAGAATTTAGATGCAGTTTATGAGCGGAAGAGTCTAGCCACTCAACTGGCCATTCGAAAGAAACTCTTAATGTTAAAACTAAAAAATGAAACACCACTAGTAATACATTTCGTAATTTTCTGATAACAGAATTATTAGGAGCCGGTGCGAGACTAGAAGAAACCGACAAAGTTTCGCATCTTCTATTGACACTACCAACAAGATATGATGGCGTTATCACCGCAATTGAAACACTAACAGAAGACAACATAACAATAGCTTTTGTAAAAACCAGGCTAGTTGATCACGAGGTAAAATTAAAATCTGAAATAACCTCGCAAAGTGCGAACGTGATTCAAGTTCACCGTTCGGATATGAACAATCGCAATGCGAATAGTTTCAAGCCGCAAATGGGTTACAGAAAACAACCATACAAACTGAATAAAAGAAATTTTAAAAGGCCTAGTGACAATGTATTTTTAAAGTGTCATCATTGCGGGAGGAAAGGTCATAAGATGAATGATTGCTATTACTTCAAGAGGAACCATCAATACAACACAGAAAAGAAAAGGACCATTCAAACAGTTCAAGTTTCAGAACCAGTAACAGCAGAGAACAGCTCATCTAGTTTTGCCTTCATGGCTGGGAATCATCAATTTGGGACAGACGGAAATGGAAAATTGACTTTTCTTCTGGTTCGGGATTCGGGCGCATCGGACCATATAGTCAATAAGGATGACGTATTTATGAATTCCGAGGAGTTGCAGCCACCGATAAAGATTTCGGTAGCAAAGAACGGAACCTACGTAACGGCATAATCAGCGATATGGGTGTACGAGGCGTACTGGAGGACGTTCTGTATTGTTCAGAAGTACCATATAATCTATTATCGGTATGGAGGATGCAAGAGGCTGGTCTGACAATTACTTTCAACGAAAGCGGAGTTGAAATAGGTAAAAGTGGTAAACCTATCATCAAAGGTAAGACCTTAAACTATTTAACCGCTATAGATTTTGAAATTAATAGCAAAAACGTAAAAAATAATAACTTTCAAATTTATAGTAGCATAAATGATAATTATAAATTGTGGCATCAACGTTTAGGCCACATAGGAAAAACTAAATTTTTAGAATTGAAGAATAAACAAATGGTTGATGTTATAAACTATATTGATAAAGTCATACCAAATGACTTATGCGAAGCTTGTATAAATGGTAAACAAGCAAGGCTGACATTTGAAAAGGCAAAAGACAAAAATTATATCAAACGACCATTGTTTGTTATTCATTCAGATGTTTGTGGTTCTATTACTCCTTCAACAGTCAATAATAAAAATTATTTTGTGCTACATATTTGTCGATGACTACACTCACTATTGTGTCACGTATTTAATTACGTATAAATCCGACGTATTTTCGGTCTTTCAAGATTTTATTGCTAAAAGTGAGGCACATTTCAATTCAAAAGTTGTTAACTTATATTGTGATAATGGTGGAGAATATTTGTCTAAAGAGATGAAAGATTATTGCGCCCAAAGAGGCATTAGCTATCATTTAACAGTCCCACGATCCCCTCAATTAAATGATGTTTCAGAAAGAATGGTTAGAACAATAACCGAAAAAGCACGCACAATGATAAGCGGTGCCAGTTTAAATAAAGTGTTTTGGGGAGAAGCAGTCCTAACTGCTACGTATTTAATAAATTTAACCCCAACTAAAGCTTTAAAACAAGAAAAAACATCATTTGAATTGTGACATTGCAAAAAGCCTAAATTAAAATATTTACGCGTTTTTGGTTCAACAGTCTATGTACATAGCAAGATTAGGAAAACAAAGTTTGATGAAAAATCTTGGAAAGATATATTAGTGGGATATGAACCAAATGGATATAAAGTGTGGGATGTAGAAAATGTAAAATTTGTTACAGTTAGAGATGTGATAGTAGATGAAGCAACTTACTT
>CM052250.1:13640977-13670948 GCA_028455795.1 Lasioglossum marginatum | reverse complement strand
GCTGCCCTCTTCTTGTATCGGCGTACGCCAATCGCCCGCCGTATTCAAAAACTTTACCGCTGGTGATTTTTTGTCTCGACATAGCTGTTCTAAGTGCCCGCTCCCGCCGCAAGATTTACAATATTGGAAACGATACCGGTTTCCCACAACAATAACAATTATAATCCTGATTTTTAACGTCTGCTGCTGTGACGGATGATTGTTGTTTGGATATGCGAAGTTCTGTTGTCCTCGTGGCTGCTTCTCGTATTTATTTATTTGCCGTCGTCCTTGTGTCGAAGAATTCAACGCGTATACGTCTTGCTGGAACGATCCTTTTTCTAACGTTTTTAGAGATCCGCTTGCATTTTTTATCGCACTCTCTCTTGTCATTACCTCCTGCATTGCCTGAATGCATCGTCAAATGTCAGCGCGGATTTTTTAAACAATTCCATTCTCGTATCATGATTTCTTATTCCGCAGACTAGCTGATCCCTCAGTGCTGTTTTAAGGTCGATAAACTTGCAATGTAATGCAAGTTTTTTTAGCCTAGCTGCGAAATCTGCGATCGTTTCCGTTTGTTCTTGTTTGGCCTGATTAAATTTACATCTCTCCATGACTTCTGATGGCGCTGGGTTTAGGTGATTCGTCATATGCGCTTTTAGTTCGTTGTAGGTTTTTTCTAGAGGCTTACTTGATGCACAGAGATTGCGTATTAATTTGAAAGCTACTTCGTCCAATTTAGTTAGCATTGTGGCTGCTTTTTTTGTTTCAGGCGTGCTCTTAGCTTCAAAGTAAGCTTCTAATCGGTCAACGAATACTTCCCAGTCGTTTTTCTCCAAACAGAATTCCAGTTTAGGAGTGTCGGTAGTCATCTCGGTACTTGTACTCGCAGCGTTTTGTCGTTGATTTTCTAGATCCTTTTTTAGGTCCACCTTGCTATTACGTTCTTGTGTTTTGATTTCATTTACCAATATTTTTCGCAACTCATCTACAGTTTGGTTTCGTTGTGCGCGATATTTCGGTTGCATAGCTTTTGTAATAGTTCGTCTTTGCGTAAATTATAAACCCAGCCTACTTTGGCGGTTTTCTCACCCACTTCTTCAACTTTTTCACTCACTTTGTCACCTGTATTGCTCATCTATGACGCCGTGCAGTGTGTACCGAAACGATATTTGAAATTGCGCGATACTTTCAAGTTTTGTATGTTGAACACGTGCTTGCATCCGACACTCGCGTGATTTATCGTGGACACTGAGTACTTCCGTTTATTCTCGTCGCCAATGTGATAGATGGGGAGAGAATCCAACGCGATTAACACAAGGCAGTATTCGTGTAACCAAGTAAAATGTTGGCAGTTTATTTAGTGAATCAAAGTTTATAAGTGAAATGTTCAGGTCAGGAAGAAGCATTAAAGACATCAGATTTCAGACTATATTATTTGAATTATTGGAGATGTTGCTGTGCAAGTGCTACCCGTTCGCGATCGTGCGCGCCGAAATGTTCGTCGAAATGTTCGTCGAAATGCGCGGCGAAATGCACGCATTCGTGCGCGTGGTCGATCCATCGGCTCCGGGAACGCTGCGAACACGAATGCGTGCATTTCGACGAATATTTCAACGAACATTTCGGCGCGTCGAACGCCGCGCGATAAATAAACTGCCAACATTTTCTGTATTTCTTTGTGTAGTATACACCGCTGCAGCTTCCATAGTTGTTCGGAAGAAATTCTGGAAATAGCAAAAACTCGTTCCGTTCGCCGTTCGGCGCGCCGAAATGTTCGTCGAAATGTTCGTCGAAATGCGCGGTTTGGCGCGCGGTTCGGCGCGCTGTTTAGGTCTGTACGAAGCCTTAAATAAATCGCAGCGTAATCGGCTAGAGGATGTTTGAAAACATTCCATAGCATTGAAGGACCTCAGCATGTTTACTACAAGTCTCACTGGTGATAAACGTATTCTGCTTCCATATTTTAGTTTTACACGTTTTTTCTGTCCGTGATCTTGAATGACCATGAGTAATTATAATCACTGAATTCGTAATGAAAAGGACTATCATTGTAGATGTTTAAAAAAGGATGGTTTCATAAAAAAAATGAAGGTGACCTTGACATCTCTAAAAAAAATTACATAAAAACAAAAATTTTATGGTACCGTATGAGCCCCATTTTACCATTCAACTTTGTCCTCGAGACAATGTATCTTTTTTTAATGTATCTTTGGAAACAACAAAGATATTTGAGGTGATAACATTAGGTGACTCATCTTGTATAAGATTTTCTTTCATTTTACCCACGTTTTTATTAGCTCGCTCCATGTCTGTCTGTCTGTTTGTTTGTTTAAACCACGCCCCGTTAGAATTTTGCAATTGATTTTAAACTAACTTCCCGATTACAAGTATTTTCATAGCTATTAAAAATTCACAATCACAAATTTTCAGGACTATCTGTATGGGATTAGGAATCTGAATGGGGCTAGGAAAAATTATTTTATACTTTTTAGTCCGATTTTTGAACATAGTATTTTTATAAAAATCTATTTTTATTTAAATAATTTTATACTGTTTAGTCCGTTTTAAAAACGTGGTATTTTAAAAAAAAATTTATTTTTTTTTAAATATTTATTTTACAGGCCGGAAACAAAATCTGACCTGGTACGGGCCTACCGACGAATGTTCCTTTAAATTTCGTTTGTCTCGAGATACTCACACGATTATGTACTGTCTCAACGACACGGTCAGGTGGACAGTAATAATAACAATTTTCTTTGATATAAACAATTTTGCGGCAAGTTCCTTTTACAAATGTCCACCGATCCAGAGGTGTAGATTCACCCCTAGGACGGACTACCATTTCTTTTTATACACCCTGCACTGTGCTTCACCAGTTGTCTTCTGGCAGGAATTCGAAAGGAATGCGACAGTAAGCCGTCCGATTAGGTCATACCACTCGCACTTTCGGCTCTAACCGAATTATTGGCTAAAGTGTATCACGTCACGGCCGGGCCTAGCCATTGCCACAATGGTCGGAAATCGCCAAAACGTGGCCAAAATTGAAAAGAGTACTCTAATTTAGTTGAAAATTGATACTCTGGGATTTTTCGCTGATTATGAATCTGATATCAAAATTACAAAAAACAAAATGGCAGATTCGATACGGCGGATGCGTAACACAAAAAATTATTTATCTCTCTGAATATCAGCATTCTCATATTTCTTGTGCCGTGGAATATGAATTATAATCTGATGTCACAATTACAAAAAGCAAAATGGCGGACGGGTGTGTGAAAAAATTATTTGATTTGCACAAATATTTGGTAATAGAATGTTTTCGAGATACATCATTGGTATAGATTATTACAGTAAGCGCCCCTTTACTGTCCGAGGTCGTGGGCACGATTACCGCGCAGTGCCTACCACTTCCTGTCAACGCTGCGCCGCGCCGCACAATGGGGTATTTGGCCTGTTTAGCGCGCCAAAAGTCGAAATTTTTAGTTTGTTCAAAATGACTAAAACTTTTTACCCATGTACCTGAATATATATGCGAGTAATCTACAATAATATTTTTCCATAAACAGTACTATTTAGTAACCTATAGATACTTAAAAGTAACATATTCTCGTGACCGAAAGAAGCATGGAAAAACTCGTGTTAAAAAAATGATCTTTCTCACAAGTTTAGTGTATCAAATCGAGATAAAAACATACCTAGGATGTAAAGGAAGGTATATAGAGTAATTTTACTGCTTTTTGTTTTATACTCTTCGGTGGTTTTGATAGAATAAACAATCGAAAGTGATATAATTTTTTTCAGAAAATTAATATATATCATGTAATAACTTTTTTTCTCTGCAACATCTCTTTAATTCTTTGTGAGGTTAATCAATAGACATTGCTTCATACAATCCTTAAAAGATTATGTGCAGAATGCTGCTGATATATACCTTTTTATACGATATAGATCAGTATGGCATGAACCGACCGTATATCATATGACTGATAATGATGAAATGTGACGAAAAAATGTTTCAAATAAAAGTTTGACAGTATTCACATAGGTATAAACTGCAATATATAAAACTTCGAAAAAGTTTTGTTTAAAAGAAAAGAAAAAGATCGCTTCGATTTTTTAAATATTCAATTGTATTTTTGATTTGATAATGTTGTAGCTGGTATTAAGACGAATTCAACGATATATAATATTATGACCTTGACACTATTAATAACGTTGCAATAGTTTTGGCGCGCTAAACTGGCCAAATACCCCACTGTGCGCCGTAGGGCGGCGATGATTGATCTCGGCTCGGGTATATCGGTGTGAACACAACTACATTGACACCATGAATCGAATGTTCAAACTTCTTAATTTTCATTATTTTTTTATGGCTCTTTCAAAAACGTATTTCTGGCATTTTTCTGATTAAAACAAGATCAAATACGATATAATTTCAATTGTACATAGTGTCTGTAAAAATGAAACACGCGGGACTCAGATCTGTCCGGCGACGGCGATACGCTTCGGCCACCCGATCCGTGTTTCATTCTGTCCACTATGTTCGGCTCTCTATTGAAGTCTCGGCGCGGTAGACGCAGTCATCATTCTGTCCTTCTCTATGTTCGGCTCTCTATTGAAGTCTCGGCGCGGTCGGCCCGGTAGACGCCGTCATAAATCAAAAATAATGTCCGGGCACGATCACCGTCCGTGCAAAACACGGCTGTTGGACACTAAAGGGGCGCTTACTGTATCAGATGACTTCAGATAGCTAAAAAGGTAAGATTTTAGTGTTAAATATTGCATCCAAGGAAATACCTTACATTTGTGAATATTAGTTTTGTCTACGATTTCGGGCAAATTCGCCACTTCGGAACGTTACGGTCACTAAGGAAATGGCGATACCTCATAAGGTTACAATAAGTCGCAGATAAATGAAACATACACTTGTTTAATAGCCTTAATAGCTTCTTTAAAACAAAAAGATGAACGCTTGATCTCGATTGATAAACAACTTTTTTGTTAATGCAATGGAAGAGATGTATAGATTTCTCTGTGTTTCATCTCCCAAACCTTTAAAACGTGAAATAAAGCAATGAAATCAGAATATTATACTCCCTCTGTCCCATAATAATAGTAGCAGTTGGTGAATTTAATTTGTCCCATAATAATAGTAGCAAAAGAAAATAAATATAGAACGCAACATTTATTATCAAAAATCTAGATTAAATTAAATAATAAATTAAAAATATTATTCCTAATTTTTATTTTGAGTGTTCAGATAGTTTTTGGATTTTTCAATAATTTCGTTACTGCATCTTAAACTTGTAACGCGACGAGGGACGAGACAACCCCAGGGGCGCCAGGCACCACCCTGAGTGACAGAAGAATCGCGCCGTGGCCGAATCTTCGAGAAGACCACATGGTCGAGAATCTTCTAAACCCGTAGTAACGCGTTGTTGATAGGGTTAGCAACGATTCAATATAAATACTGGTAGGCTATCGCGGAGTTACTTTTAGTATAAAGTACGAGAGTACGAAGCTATGCTATCGGACGTCCAGCAGCCCAGGAGAGGACAGGGGTTACTTCTCTGGACGTCTCTCTGGATAAATGGGAGAGGACGGCCATGAAGGCCGGCCGCCCGCCGAGAGGAAAGAACAGGGTAGCTTCCTGGCCGCCTGAGAATAGGACCATCTGGTTCCTCTGTGGCCGGAGAGGACGGCCATGAAGGCCGGCCGCCGAGCGGGCAGAAGAATTCGCAATTTTGCGCTACAACTCACAGCTGCATTCGCCAATAATTCCCGTTTAAATATTCATTTGCTACTATTATTATGGGACAGAGGGTGTATTAAATTAGGACATGCAATGATAAACTAGCGTTACAGCGCGATAATAAATCCCAAAGATAATTTCAGTTATGGTTGAAAATGCCGGTATTTTAAAACTACCAACTTTAAACTCGCGTATCTCCGACAGAAGTACGTATTAAATATTGGTTGTAAAAAAAAAACGTGCTCTGGTACTTTATAAATAAATTACTACTACACAGATTTTTAAACTACGGAAAAAATTGTTTACTTTTGGCCACGATTTCGGTTAAACTCACCACTGTAATGTCGACGATACAACAGTTACGGAGATATTATTGTACCGCGCGCGATCCCACCACGAGTTGTTAAAAATTCTAGTACTCGTGATGGGGATTGTGATGGCTACGTACGAGTACTATGGAATAGGAAAGTGGAGAAACAGTTCACGTGGTTGGTTACACAACTTCGATTTTTGTACACATTTTCGATCCCGATTCCTGCAAAGAGCGAGGTACTTCCGTACACCATCTTC
Organism: Lasioglossum marginatum; assembly: GCA_028455795.1. Taxonomy (NCBI): domain Eukaryota; kingdom Metazoa; phylum Arthropoda; class Insecta; order Hymenoptera; family Halictidae; genus Lasioglossum; species Lasioglossum marginatum. Next base: position 13,664,641 of record CM052250.1, on the reverse strand, counting down.
TGAATGTCATCTCGTTACTTATTTGTTCCATGTGTTCGCAGATTCTGTAGCGAGCAGCACGCAACGACTTCGCGTTTCCTCTGACTTGCCGTCAGACCTCCAGCAGACGTCAACGTTTGCTATACTTCTCTCAACTTCGTCTTCGACGTCACCTTCGACTACTTCCAAATTAACCCCGAGTATTTTGAACGAAGTTACCGCGTCGGATTCAACTGAGTCGAGGAAAGAGAATATGCCGAAGGTGACGTTGAAGCTCAGGGAGGACGAAAGAGGAGTACCGCAGAGGTACATGAAAGCGGGCATAGCCTCTTACAAGAAGGGGAACATCACTACAAGCGTCCTGGCGCATGGCTTAAGTCTGGAAGGGTTAATCTTCAAAACACCAGAGGGAACGATAAAACCTTGGCCGCAGAAATGGTTTTTCACCGATCCCTCTGCCGATATCCAGTGGAAGGTAGGTGCACTTTTAATTTCAAACGAGCTGGAGAATGGGATAATGGCAGTCATTCAAGCAATAAATATAATAATTTGACTGCAAATTTTATGCATTTATGACAAAAATGAGTAGGTGTAATTTCAAACAGTGAAGTCATTGGAAGAATTAAAAAATGCCGTTGTATTATTTGCAGCCTATTAAATGTATTAAAAAAAAAATAATGTTCTATTTCACTTCAGTTTGTTGCAATTCAGGTAGAAAATTTTTATTTTGCATACAGATTTTCGCAGTCTAATAACAATATTAAAATATTGAGTATGAAATATTTATTTAAACATAGTTTTCCTAAACATAAATTATTCATTTATTTCTACAATAAAGAAAATTAGTTTCGTATTCATCTTCATAAAAATAAAAAAATATTTTTGTCTACCATCGCCCATACTTCTGGGCAGTTTGAGCAATAATGGTTATTTTGCGAGAAATTATAGTGTAGGGATCGTTACAGTTTTCGCATATACACGGTTTCCCAAAAATGTTGTACTTCCTTAAAAGGAGCGATTCCTGAGATCATTTGAAGTAATACTTTCCTTTGCGAAAATGTTCTCCGCGGCTTTATTAAGGACTTATTAATGAAAAACAAGGACCAGGGTGCGGCCACAGTGGACTGGTTTCGTCTCGGCCAATAACAAACAACATGAATTCGTAACAAATATTAGATGAGAGTAATGAAGAGAAATTGTTTTCAAATTTGATATTTGACAGAATTGGCGCAGTATACACGGTGTTGCACCTGACAAGTTAGGTATATTGAAAAAAGGTCAAAGGAAAAGAGTTTGGTTCGCAGGTCGCCGGGGCACAAATGCGGTGATAAGCAAACAAATTTTCTCAAGATCACTTATAGCTCATAAAAACCAGGTTCATCGATCTGTGGTATGTTGACTTCACCTGATCTTCAACGAGAAAATCATGTTTGTATGGGGAGAAGGTGAAGGTAAAGGTAAGATTTGTATGTTTCAATGCAAAATAATATACTTCGAACAATGAAAGGAGAATACGAAAGGCTGTTTACAAGTATCAGGAACAGTTACACGACACACTGTTCCAATGAATTTGAGATTCTTTCATTTACCGTCCCCAAACGAGTATGGTGTTACGTACGGAGACTTTGCCTATGTCACGCTGAATTAGGTGATTTTAGTGAGGATCGCCGTATCTCCACTTTCACGATTGACTATTTTAAGGTTTCGACTTATTGACAACAAAAGTCATTTTATTGTAACTGTAATGTGCCGTAGCAGAGTCGGTTTTCGACAACTGACTGCCGATACAAGATTTCGGAGGTCTTATACAGCGTGTTCGACTACAGGTGGGAGAAAATTTAAGGAATCGTTCTCGACAATAATATAAGACGAAAACGAAGAATAAAAAAATTTCGATTTCGGCTTCGTTATTTAATTATTAACAATCAAAAATCCGTTTAAAATGCGGCAACGCGACCAACAGTGGTATACGTTGCATAGAGGCACGCGACAGTCACGTATAAAGTGACAGATGCATGTATACCTTGGTTCTTATTTCGGGCCCCAGAAAGGTGAAAATGTTTAATAAATCGCTGGACGACATTGAACCTACCTACTCGTTAAAATCCACAAGGGCATTTCTAATATCCGCCCTATGGAATTATCGAGTAGAAGGGCTAAATAACCTTTCACTTTTAAATTGTTCTCACTATAAAGTGGTATCCATTGGGTCCATAAATGTTGAATAAAATTCTCACAAATGCAAGTATCCACAAAAATGCACATGCGTACCGATATCGTTCACAGCTAATTCACGTTTGATGCACGCCGATTTGACTTTTGCACACGAAAAATAAAATATCAGTGAAATTAATGTGAAGTATACCCACTTAAGTAACACCCTAATTCAACGTTTTAAGAAAATGTGTTTGTGCAAGAACAATCGTCCATACACGCTTGCGTTCGTATGCACACTGATCCATGATAGCTGATGAGGTCAATACCTGATCGATAAAACAAATGAAGATCTACAACAAACTCCCGCCCAAAAATCGCCTGTTGCTATACCAATACATTATCTATCCTGTTTTCACGAATTTCGCGATTCTTTCTCATTCTATCTGTGACCGCCAAATATCTCATCTGTGTGTCATTGATCACATCAGTTGTCTCGAATCAGTGTGCATACGAACGCAAGTGTGTACGGACGATTGTTCTTGCACGAACACATTTTCTTAAAATGTTGAATTAGGGTGTTACTTAAGTGGGTGTACTTCACATTAATTTCACTGATATTTTATTTTTCGTGTGCAAAAGTCAAATTGACGTGCATCAAATGTGAATTAGCTGTGAACGATACCGATACGCATGTGCATTTTTGTGGATACTTGCATTTGTGAGGATTTTATTCAACATTCATGGACCCAATGAATACCACTTTATAGTGAGAACAATTTAAAAGTGAAAGGTCATTTAGCCCTTCTACTCGATAATTCCATAGGGCGGATATTAGAAATACCCTTGTAGATTTTAACGAGTAGGTAGGTTCAATGTCGTCCAACGATTTATTAAACATTTTCACCTTGCTGGAGCCCCAAATGAGAACCAAGGTATAGATGCATCTGTCACTTTATACGTGACTGTCGCGCGCCTGTCTGACGTATGAAACGTACACCTCTGTCGGGAGCGTTGCCGCATTTTAGGCGGATTTTTAATTGTTAATAACTAAAGGTAAGACTTTAGACCCCCCCCCGTCCTTTCAATACGTGACATACGCCATTCTATTCGTTTTGATATGCTGAACACAAAATGTATGTGTTATTTTTGGCTGAAATGAATAGTTTCCGAGATATTCGTGAAAAACTGCAGCTACTACACATTTAATTTTGTGTATACGTGCACGTCTGTGCTGTGCGTGTGCATCAGCACGATGCGACCGCTCGTCAACTGTTTCTACAGATATATCACTATGATCGTCGAACGATCTATATACCGCGTGAACTTTTTAAAATATATGATGATAAGGAGTGAGTACATATTACGACAATACCACACACACCCACCCAGTATTTCTGAGAAGAAGGTTCTCACATTAAACAATATAAAATCAACTGAGACCAATACCAATTTGTTTTACTATCAAATGCAATAATATAATGAAAAATAATGATGTAAAATTTCAAAACTTACCGAAAATTACTTAGTTAAGCGGAAAAGCCAATTGTATTTTGTTGTAGAAAACAGGGTCTCACTCTGGTCATACATGTATAAGGTGAACTTTCAATTTTGAAAGACTACTCCTGGATTTTCGTATGCGTGATCGGGCCGGCCTAACAGCCGGGCCTCTCCGTCCCCTCCACAATTCATTCTATTCGCATGATTTTTCCATTACTAGTTCAAATTCTGGATGACAGAAATTTCATCCAATTCTGTGCATGGACGACTTCGGAAGTTTAGACCAGATGAACAACAACTTCAGTTATCTAGCCCAACCTAACTCAAACTAATGTCATTTCCGCTCGCTCCTAAAATAAACTTTTCGGAGTAAGACTTCGGAATCCCCCCTTCGGAATATACTTCCGAAGACGTTCATGCTTAGAATTGGATGATAATTTGGGAAGAGGTTCCTTTTTGACTATAATGTCGTTAGCCGTTTCTTCTCAGAAACACTGTGTGGGTGTGTGTGGTGTCGTCGTAATATGTACTCACTCTTTATCATCATATATTTTAAAAAGTTCATGCGGTATATAGATCGTTCGACGATCATAGTGATATATCTGTAGAAACAGTTGACGAGCGGTCGTATCGTGCTGATGCACACGCATAGCACGGACGTGCACGTATACTCAAAATTCAATGTAGTGGTAAGTATAATAGTAGCTGCAATATCTCTAAAACTATTCATTTCCGTAAAAAATGACAATTATGTATGAATGTATGAATAATATGATGTATGAATAGTATATGAATAGAATGACGTATGTCACGTGTCGAATGGACGGGGTTGGGGGAGGGGAGGTCTAAAGTTCAGCCTAACTAAATAACGAAGCCGAAATCGAAATTTTTCATTCTTCATTTTCGTCTTATATTATCGTCGAGAATCACTCCTTAAATTTTCTCCTACCTGTAGTCGAACACCCAGTGTACCAATAGATGATCTGATTTGAGGGTACAAAGTTTTGGGACAGCTGAATCATATGGATGACACAAAGTTTGGGAATGCTGATGGTACAAAGTATTTGGGCGCTGAATCAGTGATGGACTTGGGCCTGGTGACATGTTGCGAGGGTCAGCATCTTCATCTTATCGGGCTGTGACACCTACGTGACTCTTTTACTCCATTCTTGGAGCTAGGTGTTCATTTAAGAGGTCCAGTTCACATGCTCAACTAAACAAGTCTCCCCTTATAGGAAAGTATTCCGTGTTACGTATGCGAACGTTTCCGTCGGTGACTCTTGACCTTTCCGGAAATATGTGTCGAAACGTGTCGAAGAATGTGTCGAAATGTGTCAAGAGGGCCTATTCAAGAACAAAGGAATTATTCAAAAATTGAAAGACGCTACGGCGCTTGCAGGCGATGCAGCGAGTTGCATAATTTCCAAGAACTCAGTTCTAATCAGAAGTAGCACGTGATCCCCCATCATCGTTTAGGCTCGATTTTGTGTACTATACATATAAGGACATAATACCTCCTATTAATCGGGTTGATCCCAGAGGACACGTGCAGTACGTATCGTTTCACGATGCGAGTCAGTTCAAGCAAGATCGGGAATTAAAGTCCTTTTCGAGCAGTTTTACTGTATACCCGCGGTACGTATACCGTCACAGGTCTCTATTGTAGATCGCCCCCGTATTTCTCGGTGCGTCAAAAAACTGAGAACGTCCAAACCAATTGTATTAACCAAAATATAACTTAGAATATAGCACTTTATATCAATATATTTAGAGTCAATTTTCATTATGCACATTCCCTTTCGATTTTCCAGTAGTTATTTGGTTGGAGCAAAAATAATTGCGGTTTTGAAATATAAACTTTAAAATAATATATCTTGGGTGAAAATGAAGTTTATTCGGGAACCCAGGACTAATTTGGATTTCGGAGTGGATTCGGAAAATGAAAGGATCGGGTGCGAACACAGACGGGAGTCCGGAATAGGAAATCGTGTGGGAAGCGTGAGGGGAAAGAGGCCTAAACGAAAGAACTGGAAACTTCGTTGCAGGTTAGGTAGTGAAACGTGGTTTATTACACGCAATCGCGTAAACGAAAACAAATCCAAACGAATGGGCGCGATCGGGACGAGCGCAATTGTCGATCCCGTATGGCAGAACAAAACGACTTGAGCAAAGGGCGCGATTGACGTGTGAAGCGTATGAACGATCGAATGAATCTGATCTTCCTTTCGGTAATGCGAGCGGGTCACGGTGATTCTCGGTAATTCTCGGTAATCACGTGATCACGCATCAAGCGCGCGATACCGGGAATCGCCCAAAACAAGAGCTTCGTGTACTGGTGCTTGTCAGGAGCGTAAATCCTGGGTACGTGTAACGCGGGGGGCTACTGAGGGCCGTATCGATCTGGACATCTTAAAACTAACTTACATCTAAGCTTAATCGTAACTAATCTAATAGTTAACGAGATATTATCGAAATAATTTTCTTTCTTCTTTGGATAATATCTCGTTAACTATTAGATAACATATTAACTAATATAACATATTAGGACATATGAAGGTCAACACTTTTATACGCAGAATTTGATACTCTATCGATTTATGGTATAAAAAATAGGACATTCCATTTAAAAAAATGAAGGTCTTGACAATACTGTAAAAAAAGAAATTTCGAAATTTTTTCATTGCAATGTGTAGCCAATTGAAAACTGATCAACTTTTGTTTTAAATATTTTTTTGTCAGATTATCGCAAGTACTTGAAAAATCGTGAAAAGTGTTACGTGGGACACCCTGCATATATAAGTATGTATATGTATAAAAATGTTAATAATATTCTATTATTATTAATAATAAATATATATATATATATAATAATATATAAATATGTCTTATGCATGAGAAGTGAGCATCCTAGTATGTACGAAAGTCCTGGGCACGGCTATAAGACTTAAAAAATACACGTATAACTTGGGACGTCCGAAATTCACGTTCCACGGAAGTCCCTGGGACGAAAAAAATGGACGTCCCTTGGACATCCGAAATTTAGGTCCCACGGATGTCCTCAGAACGTAAAAAACGGACGTCCACAGAACGCCCGAAATTTAAGTCCATCGGACATCCCAGAGACGTCCGCAACGGACATCGGACGTTTGGACGTAAATTGGACCAAAAACGTACGTCCAACGGACGTCCGGTGCTATCTGGGGTATAGATAGAGCAGACATCTCGTTTTAAAATGGTATATTACATAAGCGTAGTTACAAAACAACTCACTTGAAACCGCGGTGTATTATAGAAGTGTTCCGACTAGGCACCTCTGTAAGGTTGACGTTTTGTGATAGTTAGCTCCTACTTCTCTGGTCGCTGCTATGTACGTGTGCGAATGAGATTGTGTGTAGTAGCGTGCCCATATGGCCGATGCTAAGGTATGTACGCTTTGTCTCGCACAATCACACAAACTCAAAATCCGAGCAGTGCAAGCATCATTCATAAATTTTGTTCGTTTTTGTTAAAAAATGCAGCATTTCCAATTGCCGGAGTGAATGTTATAAGAATGGTATGCGTATATCGTTATTTAAACCTCCGAGTAATATTGAGCTTTATAAAAAGTGGGAAGAAGCTATACAAAGTTCAGGTAGCACATTGAATAACATAAAATACTTTCCAAGTGACAACTCTTGCAATCTTTCAGATACTAAAGGAATCATTAAATTGGCTAAATCTTTGGGAGGAAGACGTACAAAAAAATCATATAGAGCCCAAACAATTTTTAACTGCCACTACTGTTGAAGGACTAAAAGTAACGATTCAGTCAACCATTGGTTTAACAGAATATTTGTTAACCATGGATGGTGCTTTTGACTATGTTCTTATAGCATAAATGAATCAGGATTGCCTTGAAGTACATACATACATATTATTTTAATCATTTTTCATCTCTCATATATTTATTCTATTTAAAAAAATTTCTTTTTTATTTTGCAGCAATTTTTCGGCATTATCAGACAAGCAGGATGTCAAAATGATCATCCGAATTTGCACACATTCTGACACTTGTATAAAATGTTATCCATTGACAAATTATTACAACCGCCAAAATTTGGAAATTGCAAAATACAAAATAATGTTAATCAGAAACCATTAATATCGATGGAAGATATACAATCAATTTTTGGAAAAAAGAAATTGGAGTGACATATTTATATAGACAAATTAAAAACCAAATTAGACCAAATTATCATTGAAACAATGGATGTAGAGTGTGATCAAGTATTTGAGCATGACTATTATTTGGCAGAAGGTTTAGACTGCATCATTGATTATGTAATATTACCGGGTTCATATGCAAAAAAATGAAAAAATTGTCAAAATGTTCTATATGTTTGGCATTTTTTGAAAATGATGGAAACAATATTACTGTCAAAGCTGAGGCAGAACTAATAGAAATTAAAAGTAGGGGAGTATTGATCCACCTAAAGAAAACAATTTATCTTTTGTTAACTATAATGTTAGTAAATTCCTTTCTTTTTAAGAAGTTACCGGCACCAGGAAGTGTACGTAAGAAGTACACACTATTATTTATACGCAAATACATATACATACATGCATATGTATTCATGTATGTATTTATGGCTGGGCTATGAGAGTACTCTTCCGAGCACATTCGTGCACTAGCGAGGTTCGGCGCAGTGCGGCGGGCGCGGGCGGCGTGGAATGGATGTGCTCGTCTCCTCACTACATACCGCCATATCTTTTTTTAAATATTTTATAGAGATGGGAAAAAATGCATTTACGCACTAATCCCCGGCAATAACCCGGAGAGTGTGGGACTCGAGGGCACAGATGGTCGGTGCCAAAACCCACTACCCACTAAAAAAAACCCATCTCCAGAGACTTGCAACCCGCTCAAGTCCGGCTCGGTGTAAAAATGCGCACACAAAATGTGCGCATTTACTCCTGCGTAGCATTCATGACGCATCATCCACCGAGAAAAAAACCGCCACGCAAGTGCTTACCCTTTTCCGGAAACATACCGCCATACCTGGGGCCCAGCGCACTCTAGCGGTCGCCAGAAAAGTAGGAGCTAAGTATCACACTTTTCTGAGGGAAGTCGGAACACCTCTATAATACACCGTGCTTCAGACTAATAGCTCAAACTTTTAGTAGCGAAACTCGCAATTATTTTTGCACCGACCTATAATAGTATCCTACTCGAGTATCCCGCTCGAGGTGGATCTAGTTAATTCTATAAATTACGAGGCAACGGAATCACGTCCCTATCCAATGTAGTGGCGACGCGGTAGTGAAAGGGACATCGCGCATCGGCTAGTCCACTTCCCACACGAGGCAACCCGGAAAGAGACATTGGCCACTGCACGTGTGTTTCTTCTACCTAGTGGCGACCCGGTGGCGCAACAGACACCGGCTAGTCCACAACAACCCATCCTGTGACATCCGGTGATGAAACAGGCACCGGCTAGTGTCAATAGACACTATATATAGAGGACGATATGTAGTCCTCTTTAAAAAAAAACTTAGATGTTACGAGCCAGGGCCGCGAGCAGCACGAGTGACCGGCGAAGGGTTGTTACCGTGGGAATATGGTCTCAATTTGTTAGGTGAGGTACACGAACGAACCCAATGCGAAATTGAGGAGTCATTAGGATAGTTAGTGGGCCTCATAACTAGTATAATCTAATTGATACAATCCGAGCGGTAAGATTGTATCGTGTGGGGACGTTCAATTACTCGATTAGGATTGTGGAACGATAATTGAAGGTTTAGTAATTTGTACGAAATTATCAATAAACACAAATATATTATAATAATAAAGAGTGAGTTACATTTGTGTAAATGTCGCGATTGAATGAGATCGAATTGAAAGAAAAGTATTATTACCTAACTAGGATGCTCGGTTTTGACGCACTGGCAATGCGGAGTCTCGAAGTAACTTTAGAAATGCCTAATAGATTTTATACCCGACTCGCAGAATCTACACGGTTAACGTTCATACGAAGGGGAACTTTAGCCCGATCTTACTGGAAGTTGACTCTACGAGATACAGCAGGACGCGACACGATTCGTGACTACAGAAGTACTAGCCCCCGAGAGTAAAAATGTAAGGGTTTATACACCCCTAGAATGAATGGGGTGGTCTGTTCATAATCTGAGGTCGCGTTGAGCCAAACTCTCGTTTTTTGTCATTTCCAAGTGAAATGGATGGTTATTAATTTATCCTTTGCTTCCCAAGACATGACCCAAATTTATTATAAGGATAATCTGTGTTAAACGATAATTAATATATGATATAGTACATATATAATGTAATATCTCAAACGAAATCTCGCACGTGGCACACGCATCACGCTCTCTCGACACACTCACGCGCATACATTCTCGTGCAGCCCCATCGCACGGGCATAGAGAAAAAGAACGAGGAACATGGTAACATCAGAGATGGGCAATTTTTTATCTAAAATTTTTAAATAAAAGATAAACGAAAGTTCTGTAGTTTATCGAAGCTCGAAGTAACGGCGTATTGCGTATTCAATGCCTCTAGCGGCGAGATGTTATTCGAGAGGCACTATCCGTAAGATACAGCTGGGAATTTTCAGTTTATCTTTTACGATTATTTGAGAGTCGATGACAGCGCCACCATGTATCTTACGGTGTATTCGTCAGATTTTGGCTACGGAAATTTATCTGTCAGATTTCAATGGAAAAATTTCATCTTAACCTTAAGATTTATTCGAAGCTCGATGTAGCAAGATGATTTATTCGATTGTTTTATTCGTAACGAGTATTTCGAAGAGATAAAAATCAGATGTATCTTTATTCGTAATTTTTATTCGACTTCAAATAACTGACATTGACATCCTGATCCGACGTTGCCAAAACGTAATACGTAATACGTACTAACTACCCAGCCAACCAAAAATCCAGATTTGGTCGACCTCCTGTGCGCGCATATGCCGGCCCAGTGCCGTCCGTAGGACCAGGATTTGGACATGGGCAGGAGGACGGCATGAGGCCGGCCGCTGGACGCTGAATCTGCCTTTGTGGCAGCACGGTCGCACTGATATGGCGAATGCCTTTATGGCAGCACCGTCGCACTAATGTGGCAGATGTCGACGAAGTAAATTTCTATCGTACCAAATATACAACACTATTTTTTCATTTATTTTCATTATTTTTCTTTATTAGTCGACTTAGATTCTTAAATCTTAGGGAGTTACTGTAGATACATAGGCACACCTGGTGCATATTTTCCTCATTAAAATCGAGCAAAGCCATTTTCGCTGCTACCTTCTGCGCCTCTTCTCCGGAACGACGTGCTTCTTCAAGGCAACTCGAACATCCATGTGTGCACATGAAAATTCACATGGAATTTGGATTACAATATTTTTTATGAAAAGTATAGCAATCGGATTGAATGGTCAAACGTGTCCGAAATCCAAATTGATCTCTTCTTATATTATTCGATAATATACAATTTTACAAATAAATTTTTACAAACCTTGGCTTGCGGACACTGCTCGTTCTTTAGCATTCGCACAACTATGTACACACAACTAAAAAAAAAAGCTGCCATCGGCATTCGTCACATCAGTGCGACGGTGCTGCCACAAAGGCAGATTCAGCGTCCAGCGGCCGGCTTCATGCCGTCCTCCTGCCCATGTCCAAATCCTGGTCCTACGGACGGCACTGGGCCGGCATATGCGCGCACAGGAGGTCGACCAAAATTGAGCCAATCCGGCCTTGAGCAGCTCCGAGCGTAGCTTGGACAATATTCTGCCCGTTTCTACCCGAGGCAGGCTTGGCTCAAGGCACGCCTGGTTAGCTGGGTACTTACGCAGTACGTAGTGACTTTCATTAATATTCAATATTCGGAAACTCTTAAAAGGACGATAACAATTGTTTAAACAAATAGATTTGTATTATTTAAACGATTGTTTAAACAAATGGATTTCTATTATTTAATCGATTGTTTAAACAAATGGATTTTTATTGTTTAAACGATTGTTTAAACATATGGATTGTTATTATTTAAATGATTGTTTAAACAAATAAATTTTCATTATTTAAACAAATGTTTAAACAAATAAAAAGTCTTCTAAAGACTTTTACTCATTGCAAAACGTGACGACAATTGTTTAAACAATAACAATTGATTTGTTTAAACGATCGTTCAAGCAAAAAAAAAATTTAAACAATCGTTCAAATAATCAACATTTGTTTGTTTAAATATACGTTTAAATTTTAAATGATAGAAATTTATTTGTTTAAACGATCGTTTAAATAATAAACATTTATTTGTTTAAACATTTGTTTAAATAATAAAAATTTATTTGTTTAAACGTGTGTTTAAATAATAAAAATTTATTTGTCTAAACAATCGCTTAAATAATGAAAATCTATTTGTTCAAACAATTGTTATCGCCCTTCTAAGAGTGTCCGAATATTGAATATGTATTATGTATTAATGAAAGTCACTGTACCTACTACGTACGTATTACGATGTGGCAACGTCGGATCAAGATCTCAGTTATTCGAAGTCAAATAAAAATTACGAATAAAGATACATCTGATTTTTATTTCTTCGAAATACTCGTCACGAATAAAAGCGTCAAATAAATGGTCTGGCTAAATCGAGCTTCAAATAACGAATAAAGATGACAGATAAATCTCGCGCGACATCTGGATTCGAATAATCCATATGAATACGAATCTATTTCTTCCAATAAAATCTGACGGATACTCTGCGACCAAGTAACGACAGATACAACCGTAAGATACATCGTGGCGCTGTATTCGGCTCTCGAATAAAAGTTGAAGATAACCAGAAAATTTCTCGGCGAGACAGACGAATAAACTCTCCAAACCGAGCGCTCGAGAGATACAGTTACAGATAAATTCTCGCGCTGCATCCGACTTCGAATAAAAGACAAAAGATACAGTTTATTTTATCTTAAACTTTTTCTTAATTTTTTATTCAGATACTGCCCAACTCTGGGTAACATTCGAATTCGCTCGTTAGGAGGAGCAAACTTCACTTCACCAAGTAAATCGGGCCAGAGCTCGGTCTTCATTAAAAGGGTCAACTATGATACGAAAGGTTATCTAGAACACTTCATGCCAGAGACGATCTTGAAGAACTTCCCGTGAGAAAGTCGAACGGAATCTGTCCTCCAACCACATAGCTGACCTTGAATTCTCGAAAAAAGTGACCTTGAAAAAATGTTTTTGCCTACCTCCGCATTTGCTCCTACGAACCGAATATTTTATCCATCTGACCTTTTTTCCTACAATAAAAATGTGTAGGTGAAATACCCTGTATAAACATAGTACATATTAGGGTGGAACGATAAAAAAAAATTGTACGATTATTATCTAATAGTGAAATAAAGTTGCCTTTTATCTTTCAGATTAAGTTTGCACAAATTGGGTTGTGTCAGATAAATTTTTAAGGTGCTGCAAGAGCTTTGAAATTTGAATTACTTGTTTTCTCACAAGCACTTAGAATTCTAATTGTATACGATATTTATTAAAATCTATGCGTTTACTTTGAATTGCTTTTTGGTTTCAAAAGGAGCCATTATGAATCCATATCTTGCAGTTCTGCCGCAGATAGCAGATGGAGCTTCAGTTGTCAAACTTAATAATTGTAAACTAAGTCACACTGAAGAGTCAAAGATGTCGAGTTTTGAGGATAACGGATGTTAAGGTATATTAAATGGGTACGCGTGATATTATTGAGACTATTTAATCTTGAGAAAATGCTAACAATTAACGGTAACCTGGAGAGACTATCTCCCTCAGTATATATATCCGCGCGCTGAACGAAGTGCACTCATCGACGTCTGTTAGCTTTCTGCCCCACTGGTAAAAGACCTTTTTGGGGGCGGATTGGTGACGTCCTAAAAACCGTTAAAACGGGGGGAGGAATTCTCCATTCCTCAAGAGCAATGGAGAAAGTTTCCTCCGCCAAAACAATGTGTTAGGAATCGTCAACGCCAAGGACATAGCAACGATCGGGCCAGTGTTCTGGCAATCGTCACTTTAATGACCGTTCCCTCGACCCAACCGCCTAGAGTGTGCTCTTGGGAAAGATGGAATTTCCGCGTCCAGAAAATCCCTCTTTCCCACGCACCATGTCCGCTACAATTTGTTCGATGTCGCGCGACAACTGACTGCTGTGGTCCTCGAGACCCACTTTTATAAGAGAAATATCTAGAAAGGTGCCGCTTATTGCCACAACGCTGCTTTGCGGTACCGCGCCGCGAAGGACACAGCGGCATCGATACCACGCCGAAAAGAGCGCAGCGGCTCGAGCAGTCACCGCGGCAATGTGCCTTGATCGGCAAACGCACACATCGCGCATCATCAGCGGCAACCTTTACATAATTGTGGAGAACATTGTGGTCATTAATTTTAAATCAATTCAAGAATACCTACCTGAGATGCTAAATGTATTAAAAGATGTAAATGCTCGTCAAAAGTAACTTTTAGAAATGTGTCGAGCAATTTCTAGTCGCACATGTTCTCCTTAGCACGGAGGATCCCAGGTAAACTTTCTCATTCACGGTGGCTTGCAACTGCAAATCGCATTCTTCGATTATACGTTGCCAGTGAAGATCCTTTGAAAATGTTATATGTTTTAACTGAATTATTATATTACGTTGTCCCAAAAGTTTCTTTCAGAATGTGTTCCATTAATGTTGCTAAATAAATACAAACAAGGCGATAATCTTTATGTTAATGTTTTAGTACTTCCAAACATGAATTTGCATTGTGTGCATGAATCGAAAACCAACTTTTGGGACAACCTAATATAATGGAAGTTTACGCTTCAGTTTGGCTTAATATTAAACTCAAGCTATTTTGTATTTGTTGCGATTGATTCAATAGTCGATACCTTCCAGAGCATTTACTGAGTGGTTTTAATCCAGTAATACAAGGAAATGGCTATTTTGCTGCTCCAGAAAATCTTCTTTTGGGAATTCTTATAGGTGACGAAAAAATATTCGATAATTGCGACTTAGTAGAATTTTGAAAGCAAGATCCATTTGTACAGAGGGGATTAAAAAATTTTAAATTCCAAAAATCAATTTTGACGCAAATGACTATGTTGATTTCATTTCATGACACAATTGTAAAATTTTTAAGCATAAAGTACTGAAAGATATTAAAGAAGATGAATTACTCGAAATAACATCGGAAGATCACATTGAACATTTACCATTTGAGTTTCTATGATTTCCTGGTCATACACAAGCGGTAGAGAGAATAGTAAAACACAACTGAAGCTTCATCTGCTGTCTGCGGAAGAATTGCAAGAGATAGATTCATAATGGCTAGAATTAAATCATGTAAATCTATCTCTTCTTTTGAAACCAAAAAGCAATTCAAAGTAAATGCATAGATTTTAATAAATATAATACACGTACAATCAGAAGCCTATGTGCTAGTATATATATCATTTCAGTTCCAATTAATTTCGCCCTTATTATTTTTATTATATTTGTTAAATAATTCTTTTTCTAGCTTTAAGTATATTGTTTACCATTTCTTCATTCCTACACATTGCCAATTTATAATATTTTTGAATGAATATATAAAATGATGCCCAACAATGAACAAATTCAATTCATGCAATATAACATTTTTATTTATTTATTTCTCGATCATCTTCATTCACAAATAGTCATTCTAACAAATTACTTCTTTCAGACAATCCTCATAGTAAGAAAAGTGTATTTCTTAAAAACAAAAGCTAAGGTACTGAAAAAATTAAGTAATATTTGTAAAATCAATAAAAATGCAGTTTGACTAGCTTGCGGCACCTTAAAAAATTTATTAATCGTTTTTAAATTTTAACAGCTTACATATTGTTATAGTAGGCAATTTCGACAAAGACAGTAATTTCTGTATAGTAGGCAACTTCAGCAATAAAAAACAAAATTTTTGCGTCCCTATG
Source organism: Lasioglossum marginatum (assembly GCA_028455795.1). Lineage (NCBI taxonomy): Eukaryota > Metazoa > Arthropoda > Insecta > Hymenoptera > Halictidae > Lasioglossum > Lasioglossum marginatum. The sequence continues at coordinate 13,649,034 of CM052250.1, read as the reverse complement.
TCTCGTTCCAGCCTAATATATTTATATTTGAGGAAATACAATAACGTATAATAAATATTAATGCGGGGCAATGAATGCGTACAAGATGTAACGAGGACGAAGGAATAATCAATATACAAACGAGGATAACGATATTTAGATTTATTATCTCGCACTGCACACATGCCACACATAAATGACGCTACATAAGTTTTAATCAAATTTAGATTAGTGAGAACAATAGGTTAACAAACCCCGGTTGTGGGTTTAGTTGACTTAACAGATACTTTTAAGTGTTTAAGAAAAAATAATAGTATTAACAATACTTACATTTTTATTTGTCCTTTATTCAGTATATTATATATACTGTAGTGAATCAGATGAATATTTGTAGGCAAAATTAAGCCCCAAGTTAGGCTTACAAATTATCATCCGAGTCACAGTTAATACACACATCTGCTGCATTTTTCGTGAGCCCATCTGCTGCAACGTGAGCACTGCACTCAGTTTTCACCATAAACGCTATCAGTGTAAGATTCATTGCAGATCAAGCATTCTGAATCATTTTCTGATTCTGAGGACAAGGAATCTTTCTTGAATGACGTAAATCCTATGCTTAGTCAAGTAGCCCCGTTCGACATTTTCTTCATTGTAAGGGCCACACGTGCTTAACCTCGATGCACCGGATAAAATAAAATACTTCAAATTATAGTCAATGTATCATATTTCCATAAACTAATCATGAAAAAATATCAAGCAGTACTCAATGGACAAAAATTGTCCAACAAATTTAAACTTTTTTTATGTTTTCATATAACTGTTGGGTGGATCTTATAGAGTTTTTTGCGCTGATTCCGAATCTGTCCTTAATTTTTCTCCTACACACAGTCCAGTTCCGCTGGACCCTTATTTTTTTATATAAATTGAAAAATATCATCAAAAAACGGTGCAAAAGTGGTGCCTTTCCGTCTTTAATGATTGTTTAAACATGTTTAAACATTGGATATCACTGTATTCAGGAAAGTCTATAGAATCTTTTGCTACCAAGAACAATTCAATATCTATTATAATAACATCACAATATTTGTTTAAAGTTGAAAAATATGTCTTTTTTTCAAGGTCAAGTTTCTCAAAAACTGTGCGTGTAGGAGAAAAATTAAGGACAGATTCGGAATCAGCGCTAAAAACTCTATAAGATTCACCCAACAATTATATGAAAACATTTTTGCTGTTGGACTGTGTTATCGCCGATATTTTTAGATTTTTTATTCTTATTGGTATAACACGCAAGTTTCGCTCACGACAACACATTACATGATTGTCATTCTTATGTTTCAATATCGCGGAAAGCAGCATCATCTACTTTATAGTATTATAATTAGAATGGATTAGTCAATTAGTCCCGGTCTGCCCTATTACAATTTAGCCAAAAATTAGTATCCTATGGTTTGCGGGATCGCTGAATACAAATCTGAACTCAAAATTTGAAAAAAAACAACAAAATAGCGAAGAATAAGTAAATCGGATTTCGCTATCACGAGACCCTGAAAGTAAATAACAGAAATAAATATTTAAAACATATTGTATAAGAATTAATTATAAAGTTAATTAATTACTTCTAAGAATCAATTTACTTAGACCTTTCTGTCCCTTGAAGGTCGTTTTCTCTCTAGCTCTCTTATGGAGATATCTCGATAACAAATTGACAAATTGAAAAATAATGTTATTATAGTGTTTTGAAAATGTCTGAATATTGACTCCCGATCTTCGCAAGACATTCCAAGATCACTATAAGGTCAAACGCGTACCATCGACAATTGTGCTCCTTCAAACCTTACAATTTTTATTTGAAACATTTTGTAGTATCATTCATACTTTTTGAGATATTAAGTGAAAGCTAATAAAGTGCTTACTCTGCACTATACAAAATGGCGATACGTGTGAATGGGCAGCAATTTTCCGGCAGCAAATTTTTTGGATATTGCAAGATAATAGTATAAACTAAAACCCTATGTAAGTTATTCGACCGGGTATGGTAGGAGTTCTCTCTAACTTATCTCTACATCTTCAAAATGTTCAGTCCAGTCACATAAATATTCGGACGCCCTTTACAACAGAATAACTTTTTTATAATTACCAAACGACCTTATTATATACGACCAAAAAAAATTTTCCAAAAATTACAATTTACAAGGTTGCATGCAAAAATAAAAAAGGCATTTCTTAAAACTATTTTTATTTGGGCCCTTATAATAATAACAATTTAAAATATATGTTATCACGCGGTTTATCTTCCGAGTCTCAGATCGAGAGGCGGAAAACAATCAGCTACGGGATTTTACAGGCTTGGATGCCAGGCTGAGTTCTGCCGTGTGGAACCCAGTCCTCCCGTGATAAAGCATGGTCTCGAGGGGCTCGCGATCGTATTAAAAATTAACTAAACTGAATTCGGGCGCCAGACATCCTAAGATGTCACACGAAATTATCTACATGGACGAAGCCCTCGAAATCACGTTCGCGATGACTATAGCTCATTATGGGCGCAGGGTTCTACGCAGGATCGGGCAGGACGTTCCCCACGGCGGGAAGGAGCCTCGTGAATAACGATTACACTTTTTAATGAGATATTGAGACAGTATTTAATCAAGTATTGAAACAGTTGAATGAACAGGGTGGTTCAGACTGCCGAGGAACAACTCGGTAGCCGGAGCGATAGACAGACGAAAATAATAACAAGAGAAAATTAATAAATGTCGATGGGAACAATTTCGGCTAACTGCGACAATATATTTCGTACCGATCCCCGATGACATACGCGATTGCTCGGAACGAGGAATTAACCCGCGACGGCAACGATTCGAGCTTCTAGGCCGACGCGGGAGTCCGGATGAAATTGACAACAGAATTTATACTCGACTGTGCGCGGCGCGTACAATAAACGGAAAAGTCGCGAACACGTGTTTCTAGACGGAACTCGCGCTGGTCGCTCTCACCGGGAAACTCGCCTAAGGGGCGCAAAAGGGTAGCCGTTTCTACGGCTCACGAAATTTGCGGTCGTCCGGAGGACGAGCCGCCAACAACCGAACAAATTTGACGAAGTCGCTACTCGAGACAAAACGCTACTCGAGAGAATATGTCACGCACTTCCCGAGCCACTTAGAAAATCTCGCGAATACTGTATAGTAGGATAACCAGATAGAGAAGCCTAATTAGCACTTACCACCGGCAGCAATAAGATGTTAATTGCGCGTTACAATCTCAGGCAACTTAGATTACTTAATTACGCACACGCGGTTACAAAGATCGTAGGACCGCGACTTGTGTAAACTATAGCCAACGCAACAGTCAACGCGATCTTCGGTGGCGCGAGGATGCGGGAGTGAAGCGTCCCCCACTCCTTCGGTTTAGGCCCGCCAATTGCTGTCGCCCGCAATGACGCCAAGACGTAGGGCCGGCACTCGACAGGAAGGCTCCTGACCGTTTGCCGATTTCCCGATTTCCGTAACGATGGCCTCTTGACCACCGGGAATGTCGTGAGACATTCCAGGACTACTCGAGCCGCTCCCGCCTGGGACTGTTGATAATGCGGGGCAAGACGTCGCCGGGACGATTCCTTGATGATGTTTGTAGTCCCTTTTGTTCCTCGTCGGCGTTTCCAGGTTGCTCGGCCTGGGCTCGATTATCCCTTTCTCTATTTCCGCAGAATGTAGTTGTTGGTCAGGCGTTGCGAGTGTGTTCCAACGGCGGCAGCAATGATTTTTCCTTATTTTTGGTGATGAGTGGTTGACCGGGTTCCCTGAGCCCGGGTTACGGTCCTGCAACTTTTGGCACGACGTTCGAAAATCTTACAGTCGTAGATCTTAGATTACAAGATGTCCCCGTGAGAGCGCTTACAGCTGCTGTTGTCGCGGTTATGCTGCCAGAGGGCGGTCCGGTCCTTTCGACTTTCGTATTAGAGATTTCTCTCTAATTATCGGAAAGGATGTGGCTGTTTTGCCACGTCACAATGTTTTATAGATCTATAGTAGTTACACACATGCTGAAAATTTCATCGAAATCGATTGACATACACAGGAGCTACAAGCGGTTAAAAATGGTAAAAATCGTAGTTACAACTTCATCAGTTTCTGCTTAAAATCCACAGAATCGTACATCTTTCGATGCGTGTCGTTTTTTCCTGCGTCAACCGATTTCGATGAAATTTTCAGCATGTGTGTAACTACTATAGATCTATAAAACATATATTTTAAATTTTCATTAAGAGCCCAAATAAAATATGCATTTTAAAAAATGCTTTTCTTATTTTTGCATGTAACCTCGTAATTTGTAATTTTTGGAAAATCTTTTTTGCACATCATTTAGTAAACCAATGCTTCTAATTGCTTACAAAACATCAGGTCGTTTGGTATAATTATAAAAAAATTATTCTGTTTTAAAGAGCGTACGAATACTTATTATGTGACTGACTATGCGTCAAATTTTACGTTCCACTTCTGTATAACTATTAACCGGTTAACATTAACAAGTCAGCACTAAAAACGATTGAATTTACCCCTACAAACTGCATCCATTATGTAGTACAAAAATTACTAGCTTCCAATATAAGACGGTAGACTCCTTTCCAGGATTGCAAGGGTGCGGGATTCGCGTTCTCATTTCTCGATAATACAAACACGGGGTTTTCCAGTAGTCAAAAACGCTAGATAAAAGATCGATCTAGGGTGCTATCTTCCTCAAAAGTCCTATTTTTTAGTTTTCGAGTCGTAATTTGCATTATTCGGCAGCATGTAGCTATGAAAATAGCTGTTATACGCTTCCAAATAATGCAAATTACGCTGCCGAATAACGCAAATTACGCCTCGTAAACGAAAAAATAGGACTTTTGAGAATTTGACATTTTTGTATTATCGAGAAATGAGAAGGCGAATCCCGCACACTTGCAATTCTGGAAAAAGGAGTCTACCCCCATAATTTACACACTTTGCACTTATACTTGGTACCTACGCTTCCCCTCGTGAAAAATGCCTGTCTAACGAAAGCAAAGTTTCGACTACGACTGCAACTCAGGTAAAAAAATGCAAGCAATTTCTCGTTTACCCCATTACGGAGTCACTATTAGACTATTAGAGTACCCATCGCAATGGGTAAAAAAGTCCTATCTCAGAATATATCTGTTTTCTCTTAATTCTTTAAATATATATGATGATAAGCATTTCAACATTCGACGAAACATTTTGCAGACTTGAGAAATAACTGGGGGCTAAAATTTATTGGTCATTTTGAACTGTTCATTTTTATTCGGCAGAAAACTGTGATCGCTGTGCTTTGAAGGCGGCTAAACACCTAGACCGATCGATAACCGGAGCATGTTCGTGAATCTAAAAATAGAGATGGGAAACGGTTGGTTTCTTCATTCTCCAGTAATGATTCTCACTAGGTCGCTATTATCTTTATCGTCCTGCCAACGAAACAGACATATTGTTTCCTTCCGTCGCATCTCGCGACGTTTGGAAAATAATATTTCGCCCGTTGTCGTCATTCATTTTCGGCTGCTTTGTTGTATTTTATCTCGTAATTTCTTAGTCGCGAAACAATCCCACGCGACGAAGCGCTGATTATCTGAGTGAACCCTTTCTGTCTTGGCTTTTAAAAGAGGAATGAGGACAACTTCGCTGATACGGAAATTGTTAGGCTGAAGGGTGTAAGACAAAGAAGGTATTCATTTTACGTCATTGGGAGAAGAAAATAATTGTTGTCAAGCCCAGAAATCAACATAAATTTCTGCATGAATTATATGGTATACTAGTGGAATTAATTATGGACACTTTTAAATTTTTACTTTTTCGCATTTATTCAAATTATTTAATATGTTGGAGGCTGATGGGAAAGGTTCTTCATTGAACCTGTCGGAGTTTGACCGGAGACATTCTTCACCGATTCACTCATTCTTCCCGCGAAAATCAAAGAACAAGGAAACAACGGCCGCTGTCGACCACCCTAATCCGCGATCCCATAACGCAACGGCGAGACACGTCAACGAGCCCACGAGCCTGGCAGAATATTCGTACACAACCTTACGTCTGTATTTTCCCGTTTCTGTCCACGAAGATAGCTTTCCAAAACTCAAACGCTCTACAATGTAGCGTATCCAAAACCATTCTGCCGCTCGTGGTCACGTTCAACAAGGCCCCAGCCCATCCCATCGAGGGACCCTATTTCGCATCTCTCCTTGCGTCGGCACGTAGAGAAATGAAAGTAAATGGGAAACGTTTTATTGCTCTTTCGCTGGGAAATTCCAAAGGTACTGTCACGTTCTCATGCACTAAGCATGGAACGCGCCCGATTTCTAGCGCGATGCCTAGAAATCGCTTTCCGCCGCTGCCTTTGTCTGTCGCAGGGCCGACCCCCCCACCCTCACTCCAACGGGCCACTTAGCTTCACCGCCCGCCCATAGATGGTTTTGGGGCTTACTGTTTCTCGCTGCAGAACATAACGCCGCGGGATTCCTCCAGCCCCCGCTAGATGGGCAGCAAGATCATCCCTTTCTCGAAAGTGGAAATGCATACGGCCGCCTACAAGTACCGCACCAAGTGATAAGTAGAATCGGAGTGGGATATAATTTTCAAAGTAGTGTCGCTGTTTTGCTTCCTGCACAGAGAAAACTTTGACCACTGCCCCATTCGAGTCCGATCAACATCATGCCGCCAAAGAAGAACAGTCGGAAGACAACGAGGAAACAACGCCACTGCCACTGTCCTCCCTTAGAAACTCTGTCTGTAACTCCCCTTTCGTTTTCACTTATTAAACAATATTTTAGGGTCTACCCCTTACATATACCTTAGAATCATCCCCTTTCGTTCTAAACACTTAAAGTTACTCTTTTTCCATATTTTTAACTTTTCTTTTATTTTATATGTTATATTAATAAACTAGTTATTTATCTTGAAACCTGCGTCCACGCTCAATGAACACCACGTTTTTGGTTCTCCACTGCGATATCACGAATCCCACCTTGAGAACAGGTTGCCGCTCGTCTGTTTTCAATCTAAGTTACAGGCATTCCCAAAAAGAAAGCCATAGCACGTAACAGAACGACCAAGCGTCAGCCGTTCGACGGTAAACGCACAAAACAAATACCCGAATTGTTATTCTAGAACCAAACTCAATCCTACACAGACGTGTAATTCCAAAAGACAATATAATTGTCTTGTACAACAAACAAGCGTTACGCGTCATTGCTGTTACGTTCCGACAAATATATGGTCATTTATATTTTATATTCTATAATCATTGTTTTCTACTTTTAGGGCGTCGCTTATATAAAAGATCAGTAAAAAGACCATTTACAGCCATACTTTCAATATACAATAAAAATTACAATTTCAGCATATTTCGAGGTATTCGAAGCCATTTAAGTCGTTTGTTACGGATGACGAACAGATGTTCAAGATCATCTCTGGCAGGAACCGTCCTAGATAAACGCACAGAGGTACTCTAGTTTAACCCATATATCTGTTTAGTTTCAAACCAAAACATACGCACGACCAACTGGACGTTGACAAAATATGAATGTGACTCAGGGGTACTGATAAGTACCATTCATTAATTTCAAGGCTTCTGACAAATACCCGTCATTGTAGGGGTATATAAACCCTTGCATTTCTGTTCTCGTGGACTAATATTTCTGTAGTCACGAATCGTGTTGCGTCGTGCTGTATCTCGTAGAGTCAACTTCCAGTGAGATCGGGCTAAAGTTCCCCTTCGTATCAACGTTAACCGTATAGATTCCGCGAGTCCGGTATAAAGTCTATTAGGCATTTCTAAAGTTGCGATACCCCCGCATTGACAGTGCGTCAAAACCGAGCACAACCTAGTCAGGGAAAAATGAGGGAATCGCCGCCGGGAATCGAACCTCATTGGTGGTAGCCGATCGACTAACACTCTCACTATATATCTTAGGTCTGGGGTTCCTGATCCCACATAGTAATCTTACCTTTCTATATTCTATTCTATTCTATTCTATTCTATTCTATTCTATTCAATTCTATTCAATTCTATTCAATTCTATTCAATTCTAT
>CM052250.1:13610903-13630939 GCA_028455795.1 Lasioglossum marginatum | reverse complement strand
AACACAGACAACACAGTCAATTTGCTCTATTCAATCCCGGACGAGCCTCCAAAAATATGTGGAAATAGTGTTTTTGAGACTTTGTTTATTAAATTATAAATGTAAAAGGGATCGAATAGATATTAGGTTAGGCGGAAATACAATATAATATTCTACTCACAAGCAACGCATAAGACCTTCACTGTCCGCAATCAATTCAGCACTGCCTGTTCTCTCATAAAAGCGTCCTTCTCCAGTCCTCACTCATATGCCCGCACTCGTCCCCATAGCCTGTGTGTGTCACTCTGGGAAAACCCAGCCGACCCTTGGGCCTGGTTTTCGTTGGACACGCTTTCTCTTTAAGAACTTTTCTTCCCTTGGGCCTGGCGAAAGTCAGGCCTTTCTGTTTTATGGCCATCTTCCTGCCATTAGGGACCCAACGACATCCTGTCTAAAAATACGTTACTACATAACTTTTACTCCAAACATGTTTTGATATCTTTTTGTGGTTTGTGGCTTACGTAGAAGAGAATCATAGAGATGATTCGTAATATATCGACTTGCATGAGAAAAAGTTATATCCGGATTCCCAAGTGCTCAAGCGAAAATCTTATGAATTTTTTTAAATTAAGTAAGACAAAACACAATCAGGACATAAATCAAACAGAAACTGTAAAACTAAAATGTGTTGAGACAGCAGATAGTATTACTAAAATAACAAATAATTTGCAACCAAATAAATGCATTAGCACTTTTAAAATTAATGAAATGGTTAACATATCACATAGTAAAGTTAAAAATATACAGAATTTTCAAAATAGTTTGAAATTAAATAAACAAATTTGTAATGAGAAAACAGACTGTTCATCTACTTCTAGTAAATTAAACAATTTAATTAAGTCATTAAACGAGCGAAGTCAGAAATTAAATAATTATAATTTTAACAATTAGTTAAAATTAGTACTGAAGATTAGTACTGAAGAACATAATGAGCATGCACTTGGGAATCCGGATATAAATTTTTCTCATGCAAGTCAAAATACTAGTGCCAACGCCGACGCCCTAGGTTGTAAAGTTTGAATTAAGTAAGTGCAATAATCATTGGCCTCTGGGAATTGGTACTTCCCGATATCACAGACCTTATAGGCAAGAGGAACTTGATCCATCCATCATATCACAACTTTGATAGGTGAGAGGAACTTGGTCCATCCTTCATATCACTGAAGTGAATGGGCCGGGGAACTTGGTCAATCTTTACACGAAGTGTTTTGGTTTGGATACAAATAAAATTGTAAGCATTATGAAAATTATTTATTTAAAAATTGTTTAGACAATAATTAATAATTTAAAACTATTTAAATAATTAGTATATAAACAAATTTGTATACATTATATGTGCAGCATAAAAATGTATTTAAATAATTGTTTAAATAATAAATACGTATTTAAATAGGGAATATACAAATAAAATTGTAAGCATTATAAAAAATATTAATTTTTAAAATTGTTAAAAAATGAATAATATTAAATTATAATTTAAATAATAAATAATAATACAAATTTTTGTAATTATTTGTTTAAAATGTTGATTTGTATAACATAATAAAAATTCATCGCAATCAGTATAGTAGTAGAGTTATCGATAATTGTTCGATTATGCCGAACAATTTTTGTGTTTTGTCATATACGTGTTATTTTACGGTCGCCCTGTCATTGATATAGTTGCTTGCATTGCATACATTGTATGTTCTTCGGCCGAACAGAATACAGAATGACGGGACCGAATCATGACCGAAATTCGGCCTCATGAGACCTTATGAGATACTTGGGTACCCGGGTTCCCGGGTAGTCGGCTGTCTCATGAGATACCCGGGTATTTTTGCTCTATCCGGGTGTCTCATGGGTACTCGGGTACCCGGGTATCTCATATACTCGGGTAAAGGTAACCAACAAAAACATCCTATAAACAGGAGCCAAGTTCTCTATGGCCGTAAAAAGTTGTGAGATCAAACAAAATACGGCCAAGTTCGTTAGCTTAGAAATACCTCTTGCAATACTGAAAAAAGCGTTTGTAAAAATTAGTTTAAAAGAACACTATTTAATTTTTAAAAAGTTACATGGAGGGCTAAATTATTCAAACTTGACCGCTACCTAACACCTTTTATGGCCATTGGTTTAAAAAGTAACGGCCAAGTTTGAATAATTTAGTCCTCCAACTCTTTAAAAATTAAATAACGTTCTTTTAAACTAATTTTTACAAACGCTTTTTTCAGTATTGCAAGAGGTATTTCTAAGCTAACGAACTTGGCCGTATTTTGTTTGATCTCACAACTTTTTACGGCCATAGAGAACTTAGCTCCTATTTACAGGATGTTTTTGTTGGGATTTCATCAATTTTTGTTGATATATTATTTCGGTTGAGCCTTATTTTTTTTTTTAAATTCAAAAGACTACATACGTCATGTGGCTGGGCATGCCCTATGTGCGGTCGGTTGAGCCTTTTGAAAATTTCGTTATTTTTGCGGTAGGATGCACCGTTCCCGAGATACAGCCATTTTTTAAGACTAGCTCGGCTGACCATTCCCACCACTTCCGTTACGCTTTTTTTAAGGTGTAAAATTTCAAACTTTGATAATTATTCCTTTGAGTGTTTGTTATGGTGGACCTATGTATCAAATTTCAAGCTTGTAGGTCAATGGGAAGTACCCAAAAGGTTTTGATGATCTGTCAGTGACAAATTTAGCGATTTTTGAGGTCCTATATCTCGGAACCTACTCATGTTGGAAGATTGATGTTTTGTCAATATTGAGACATGATAGCCTGATCTGCGTCGATTTATAAGCCTCTAAAAAACGGCTAAGTTGTTTCATGTAAAAGGAGGTAGTGTGAGAACTTGGCTGGTGCACTACCGTGCATCTAGATAGCTCTAATTGGAACCCGCGACCACGGATCCGCAGGCGCCCGCACCAACCACTGAGCCACTGCGCGCCCTAAACGTCTTTCATATACCTAAAAGACGCCTTTTTGGAGACGTCGTTTTTATGGCTGGAGGAAGACGCCTTGTAATCGTCTCATTTCAACCGTAAACACGACGTCTCCAAAAAGGCGTCTTTTGGGCGTCTAAAGGATGTCCCTATGGAAACGTGGTTTTCACAGCTAAGGGGAAACGTCTTTTAGCTGTCTCATTTCAGCCGTAAAAACGACGTATCCGTAAATACGTCTTTCAAAAACATAAGAGACGCCTCTTTGGAGACGTGGTTTTTACGGCTGAAATGAGATGGCTAAAAGGCATCTAGCTACAGCTGTGAAAACGACATTTCCGAAAATACGTCTAAAGGTGTCTTTTCCAAGAGTGAACAACTTTAATTTTATTGGAGATGTTAGGACAGGTTTGCTGTTGTAGTCAGTTTGCTGTGCAATGACTAAAATACTGATTCTTAAGTTTCCTATTTCTTGGAATTCTAATGAAATTATTTTTCAAAATATCATTTATTATTATTAATTTATTTATTATTAACAATGGATGATTACGTAGGTACATTATATTAGCTATAGTACAATCGTGTATACAAGTATTACACTGGTACATATATTTATTTATAATTTATGTTATAATGTAGCGATGTGTATTGTCTACGAGCATACAGCGGAAACAGTGTCGCTCGACTTGAGCGAATTGGTTTCTTGAGCGTGGGATCCAGTTGGATCTCAATGGTACACATCGTGTCGAATATTCAAGCCGTGTTATATACAGGATGTTCGACAACAGGTGGGAGAAAATTTAAGGGGTGGTTCTCGACGATAATATAAGACAAAAATGAAGAATAAACAAATTGCGCTTTCGGCTTCGTTATTTAGTTATTAACAATTAAAAATCCGCCTAAAATGCGGCAACGCTCCCGACAAAGGTGTACGTTGCTTACGTCAGACAGGCGCGCGACAGTCATGTATCAAGTGACAGATGCATGCATACCTGGTTCTCATTTGGGGCCCCAGCGAGGTGAAAATGTTTAATAAATCGTTGGACGACATTGAACCTACCTATTCGTTAAAATCCACAAGGGCATTTTTAATAGCCCTATGGAATTATCGAGTAGAAGGGGTCAATGCCCTTTCACTTTTAAATTGTTCTCACACATATCCACAAATTCTTACCCTGCACTATAATTATTCATAACACCCTGGATAATAACACCCCACATAATACACTGGAACAAATCATTATAAAATGGTATCAATTGGGTCCATAAATGTTGAATAAAATCCTCACAAATACAAGTATCCACCAAAATGCACATGCGTATCGGAATCGTTCACAGCTAATTCACGTTTGATGCACGTCAATTTGACGTGCATTCACTTAAATAACATCCTAATTCAACGTTTTAAGAAAATGTGTTTCTGCAAGAAGAATCGGCCTTATAAGCTAGTGTAACCAGGCGATAAGTTTAAAACATAATCAATATCTCATACGATACCTCAATCGATAGACACCACACGATACGTCGATAATAGCTGGAGCTGTGTCAAGGCCCAGATCACGTCTTCTCAACCATGGATCTGCCCGAACGGTGAGAATAACATCCAACCCAAGGACCAACAACTCTGATCCTGTACTCCAACGAACAAAGGACGTCGTTAGACGTCGTCATCAAACATCTGAAGGGGAGAAATGACATGGGAGTAGAATACTTCATTGTGAACGTAAAGTACGCAAGAAATGCATGTGCTGACCAACAAATGCTTCTAAAATTAATTCTAGCAGAGAAGATAGTTGACCAGGCTGAGAGAAGCATACGCTTCATCTCCATTAACATGTATGATGAATTATTTTTTAAACGTTACTACACCAACTACCGTAGCCAGCTGCCACAGCAGACTTAGCAGCATAAAACAGGGCAATATTGAGCATCCAATCATACAACCTCCGGTTTCGTCAACAATTAAACGAATTATACTATGCAAAATAAGCACAATAGGCCAACGGCCCGACACATAGCACTAGAAGAGGAAGAAGATGCCGCTCCACGCACGTACGTGCAAAACCTAAAACCTGATATAGGCCATCTAGTGATTCCGAGTCATCCAAAAACCATGGCCGATGCCCAGCAAATGGCCGCTGACATGGAATTGTGGTTGAAAGAAGCTTCCTTTTGTTGCGTATTGCCGGCGAACACATTATTACAAACAGTAACAGATATTAAAATATACAACAGTCAATAACCGATCGATATATGTTCTCGCTTCAATGACTCGAGAGAATCTGTTCTCTTCTTTCTTCTTATCAACAGCCTCGTTGTCTGGATACCGCAATATCGATCCGACAGCCAACTTCTCTCGATTTCTGTGATATCTGCAGAATATCACAGGGGGAGGCAACTTCATCTCGTGCCGTCATAATACTATATATCGATCGGTTATTGACTATTGTATATTTTAATAAATATCTGTTACTGTTTGTAATACTGTGTTTGCCGGCAAGACCGCGCCGAAGCCTTCGCAACATTGGTGTCAGAAGTGGGATTGCGGGAGTTAACACCGCAACGGCATCCACTTCGGAAGCAGATGCGATGATGTTGCACACGCTGTTCGAAGATCTCGAAACGGAGATGGGAACAGGAGTGGACCCGGTTTGAAGAGAGGGAAGCAACAAACAGGGCCGCCCAAGCTGCGAGGGAAGCTGCCCTGGAAGGACGCTAAAGGATCCTGGAGGCTCAATGTCAGGTGCTCTCGCAAAATCTGCACGCGCTTGTACAGCCGCGGTTAATTACCGAGAACCGTGAACCTCAAAATGTAAATATTTCTGTTCCTAACGGGTCCACGGTTCCGATCCTTCCACCCTCGCAGCAGGTACCTATGCGTGATACGTTTGGTGTGCTTCGTAGTGTTTCGGAGTTGGGATACGCCGTGAAGCTGCCCAGATTCGATGGCAAAGCTTCGTGGGAAGAATATCGAATTCAGTTCGACACGATAGCTCGCGCGAATGGATGGGATGAACCGAGGAAAGCTTTGGCCTTGGTTGCATCTTTGGAGGGCCCTGCTCGAGGAGTGTTGACCTCTCTTTCTGTTGATAAGCAGAATGATTTCCAGGCGATGTTTCGGCACTGGAGTTCCGTTATGGAATAAAAAATTTTCAAAATTTAAGCTACGTAAAATTTCAAAATTACAAACAACGGAAAGGGGAGTCGATCTCCAAGTTGGCAGCGGAAATTGAAAGGCTTGCTCAAACTGCATTTGGCGAATGCCCTTTTGAAAGTAGAGATAAACTTGCAGCCTCTCAATTCGCTGAAAATCAATACAGAAGCAAAAATAATCGCTACAAACCTTACTATTTTCCAAAACAAAACTTTCATGGACGGAGTTACGGTGACCGAGGATACGCAAAGAAGTCGCAGTAGAGGGGGAGACTGTGACTTCATCTACATTTACCCCCGTCGTGCTGAAGGCTTTCTTGAAGAAAGATTGTACGGCCATCGTGGGATTCATCGATGGAGAAAAGACTACGATAATACTCGACACGGGTTCGAGTGTTAATCTTTTGGGGACAAATAAATTCAGTTCCAGAAGTGAGCTTGGCGCGACAGAGGGACTTCAGAAAATAAAAATTGTATCCATTTCCGGAGAAAATCTACCGATTCGGGGCAGGTACAGATGCCTCCTTAGAATCGATGAGTTCGAATCAGAGGAGGATTTCTTCCTGATTGACATGGCGGAAGAGTGTATTTTGGGGAATGGATTCCTCCAGAAAGGGAGGAGGTCAGTTTCATTGGCCAGGAGAAACGAAATAAGGTGGATATGGCCTTATTTGCAAAAAGGGACGAGGAGACTCCGGTAGCGGAAGAGGAGATTCCGGAAACGGAAGAACAAGAGGAAGTTACAATCTCACCTGTGCCAACACATTTAGTAGACCTTTTCCAACGATGCGGCACGACCTTATCCTCGCCACGGAAAGTAGCATTTGCGGAAGTAACACGCGAGTTCAAGGATGTGTTCGCGGAAAATCCTGAACATATTGGAAGTTGTGACGTTGTCCAACATAGGATTGATACGGGAGATTGTGCACCGATCAAACAAGGACCGCGACATTTCTCCCATTTCACCGACGAACCGAAGTTGACGAGTTGCTCGCAAAGATGGAAAGGCAGGGAGTAATTGAGGAATCGAAAAGTCCATGGTCATCTCCTATCGTACTCGTGAAAAAGAAGGATGGCAGCATGAGATTCTGTGTGGACTATCGGCGACTAAACGATGTCACATAAAAGGATTCTTATCCGTTGCCGAGAATTGAGGACACGATAGATGCTCTAGTTGAATCGTCCTGGTTTTCGACCATAGATTTGCAAAGTGGTTATTGGCAGATTATGGTCGATGAAAGAGACCGTGAGAAGACCGCATTCTGCGTGGGGGAGGGGCTCTGGCTCCGAATGATGCCTTTCGGACTTTGTAATGCCCCAGCTACGTTTGAACGTCTTATGGACACGGTTTTAAAAGGTCTTTGTGGAAAGATCTGCTTAGTATATCTGGACGACATAATCGTCTACGGGAAAAGCTTCGAAGAAAACATGGACAATCTGAAGACTGTCTTCGTACGCCTGCGCCAAGCCAAATTATTAGCGAACCCGAAGAAATGCAATTTCTTCTGCAAGGAAGTGTGTTACCTTGGTCATATTGTTTCCGAACGCGGAATTAAGACGGATTCCGAAAAGATAATGGCAATCCAGAGATGGCCAATTCCCAAAAACAAAACAGAGTTAAGAAGCTTTCTCGGACTCTGCACTTATTACAGGAAATTTGTCACGGATTTTTCTTCCATCGCCAGGCCGCTACATCGCTTGACGGAAGACAAAGTTAACACATCACACAAAAAGTCTCCGGTCTAACTAAGAAAAACAAATTTTTTTAGAAATTCCACTTTATTCATCAACATACTCTCCTTCAAGAGTGATGCATTCATTCCAACGCTCCTCTAACTTTTCGATGCCCTTTATGTAAAACGATTTGTCTTTGCTCTCAAAATAAGCTTCAGTTTCGGCAATCACTTCTTCATTTGAGCCAAATTCCTTTCCCTGGAGCATCTTTATCATGTCTGCAAAAAGCCAGTAGTCGCTGGGGGCCAAATCTGGAGAGTACGGTGGGTGGGGAAGCAATTCAAAGCGTAATTCGTCCAATTTAACCATTGTTTTCATCGACTTGTGACACGGGGCATTGTTCTGGTGAAACAGCACTTTTTTCTTTTGCATGTGGGGCCGTTTTTTCTTGATTTCTGCACTCAATCGATCCAATAATGCCATGTAATATTCACTATTGATAGTTTTGCCTTTCTCAAGATAGTCGATGAACAAAATTCCATGCGCGTCCCAAAATACGGATGCCATAATCTTGCCAGCCGACTTTTGAGTTTTTGGTCGCTTTGGACGACTTTCACCGGCTGCTGTCCACTCAGCTGACTATCTTTTTGATTCAGGCGTGTAGTGGATCCATGTTTCATCCATTGTCACATACCGACGCAAGAAATCCTTTTTATTTCGCTTGAACAGCTCCAAACAGCGCTCTCAATCGTCGACGCGTTGTTATTTCTGGTCCGGTGTGAGCAAACCCACTTCGAAAGCAACTTGCGCATGCCCAAATTTTCATGTAAAATTGTAAAGACACTGCCTTCTGATATCTTCAAGATGTCAGCTATCTCACGCAACTTCATTTTACGGTCTTTTAAAACTATTTTGTGGACATTTTTTATGTTTTCCGGAACAACTGCCGATTTTGAACTGGGCGACCAGAGCGTTCAGCATCATCGGTGCTTAAATTTAGCATACCGAGTTTAAATTCAGCATACCAGTCAATAATAGTTGATTTCCCTGGTGCAGAGTCCCCATAATGCTTATCAAGTCACTATTTGGCTCCAACATTATTTTTCCCCATCAAAAAACAGTGTTTAATCAACATTGTCTTGAAAATTACAAAACTGGGGTCACTAAAACGACTGTAACCTCTAAACTAACGGTCAGAATGCCATGAAATTTTGACACGTATTGTTTGAAGGTTAGTACTACCCGGAAATCACGTGGGTCTGTCAACGATGTTGCCATATATGTGTCAGACCGGGGACTTATTGAGTGATATGTTACGTTTGCATGGACAGAAGAGTGTCAGAAGGTGTTCGAGTGGCTGAAACAACGCCTCACCGAATCTCCGATCCTAGCCTACCCTTTATTAGACGCAGATTTCATTTTGGATACAGATACGTCGAATTTTGCTATTGGAGCGGTTCTCTCACAAATTCAGGGTGAACAGGAGGAAGTTATTGCATACTTTTCGAAAATGCTGGGAAAAGCCGAGACGAACTATTGCGTTACACGAAGGGAACTTTTGGCGATAATTAAGTCCATAGAACATTTTCACCACTATCTTTATGGTCGGAAATTTCTGGTAAGGACTGATCATACTGCGTTAAAATGGTTACTGTCGTTCAGGAATCCAGACAAACGGCTCGCTGGATAGAAAGGCTGCAGCAGTACGATTTCGAAATTAAACATCGAGAAGGAAAATTACATGTCAACGCAGACAGTCTGTCGAGAAGACCGTGCGAAATTTCGCAATGTAAATATTGCCTCCGCCTTGAGAAGAAGGAGGCACGCGAAGAAATGTGCAGTCAAGAAGAACACGTGTTGAGGACGATTTGCGAAGATGCAAGTTCGGAATGGAAGAAAGCGCAAGAGGACGATGAAGAAATAAATTTCATTTTACAAAGGAGAATCGAACGGAATAAGCCAAACTGGCAGGAAGTTTCCTGTTTTTCGCCCGTAATGAAATTTGACTGGAAAATCTAGGATTCTCTAGAAGTGAGGGAAGGTTTACTTTTCCGTAGGTAATCTTCAGGGAATCTTCAGATGGAAAAGAAGCAGTATCATTGCTAATTGTCCCTAGAAGTAAAACCGAAGTTGCGGGAATGTCATAATGCCCCATGGGATGGACACTTCGGAATTCGCAAAACACTTGCCAAGGTTCGACAAAGGTTTTTCTGGCCTGATCATCGTCGAGATGTTGAAGAATGGTGTCGTGGTTGCGATAGTTGTGTGGCGAAGAAAGGTCCAAGAGAAAGAGGAAGAGGCGCCCTAAAGGTTTACAATGTCGGAGCCCCTTTTGAAAGAATTGCACTCACATTCTGGGCCCTTTATCAAAATCTACGACCGGAAACAAATATGCCCTTGTCGTCGTAGATTATTTCTCAAAATGGCCGGAAGTGGTTCCGCTTCCGAGTCAGAAAGCAACGACCATAGCGAGGAGCCTTTTAACGGAAGTAATAAGTCATCATGGTGTACCACTGGAGCTACATTCAGATCAAGGTCGGAATTTCGAGTCGAATGTCTTCAAAAAGTTGATGAGGATGCTTGGAATTAGGAAGACAAGGACGATACCCCTACATCCTCAATCGGATGGTCTCGTTGAGAGGATGATTCGTACATTGTTGCAGTATTTAACACAGTTTGTTCCAGAACATCAAAAAGACTGGGATGAATGGATACCGACGTTCCTATTAGCATATCGGACTTCTCAACATGAAGTAACGCGGAATACTCCAGCAATGGTTCTCATGGTTCGAGATTTACGACTTCCTTTGGATCTGCTGAGAGAAAGTACCAACACTTTTGAGAAGAAGGAGGACAGAACTTACGTTGAAGAAACGAGAGCTAAAATCTTGAGAATCCATGATTTCGTGCGCCAACGAATGAAGATTGGCAGTGACAAAATGAAATCTTGGTACGATGTCTACGCAAATGAAGTTTCGTTCAATCCTGGTCATAAGGTTTGGTTATTTAACCCACGGCGTAAAAGAGGCCGCTGTCCGAAACTTCAGTCCGACTGGAAAGGACCATATATTGTCAAGGATCGATTGAATGAATTAATTTATCGAATACTTCGCTCTCCTAAGGCAAAACCGAAGGTTGTTCACGTGAATAGGCTTGCACGTTACAACGCTTGAATATATGAAGCGAAAGAAGAAATTTGGATACTTCAACGTCCTGCTCAGGATTTTTGGGTGGTTTTCCCTTGAGACAGAGGACAAATGTCGGGACGTTTGCTGTCTGAATAAGGCCACTGAGGTAAATCATAATGTTTTTCAATTACCGACTTTTCAGACAGAGATTGACATGTCAGGGAGCTGTCATTCTGACGTGGGAAGGTTAGCAACTACGTACTGAAGATGCTGATTGATCAGAGGCGTGAAGGTTGAAACGTCTGCAGAGGTGAATCTAGTCGCGGTCGGGACGCCCGCTTTCTTCGAAGGGGGGAGTAGTGTTACGACGGCACGAGATGAAGTTACCTCGCCCTGTGATATTCTGCAGATATCAAAGAAATCGAGAGAAGTTGGCTGTCGGATCGATATTGCGGTATCCAGACAACGAGGCTGTTGATAAGAAGAAAGAAGAGAACAGATTCTCTCGAGTCATTGAAGCGAGAACATATATCGATCGGTTATTGACTGTTGTATATTTTAATAAATATCTGTTACTGTTTGTAATAATGTGTTCGCCGGCAAGACCGCGCCGAAGCCTTCGCAACAAAAGGAAGGACCACCCCGACGGCCCATGATCCAGCCAAGTGTGACAAGGCGACAAGAAGACAAACGTAACCCACCGTTCCAAAATATGCCATTAGCCTCGCGTGTGAATTTGAAATGTGACAAGTGCGGACATACTCGCGATAAGTGTTTCGCAAAGAGCCAAAATTTTCAGTCAATTCAGTCCGGCAAACTACCCCCCCAGACTGAACAATATAACAACGGACGAAGAATTGTTGGAGGATTGGAGCGAACCAGAATCAATTACGTACCAGGACAACTGCAACACATACGCGGACAACTCAGAGGAATGCGACGAGAAGGAAGCTTACTCGTCGACACCGGAGCAGGAATCAATCTGATCAAAGAGTCTAGCATATCACGTAACAGAAATCTATCTCCATATACTAAAATATTTTACATGGGCAATGACAGACATATTTCCAAAGCGTCCATCAAAAAAACCCATATTTTCCATATAGTATCCGACGACTTTCCTCTTAAAGAGGATGGAATAATTAGCCAACCATTTTTACAACAATATGACTATAATTTAAACAATACCCATTTGATTTTAGATCATAACCGCTTATCCCTATTTGGAGAGATCCATTTGAGACCATCGGAGTACGTAATAAAATCCGTCAATTGGAATAATCAACCAACCAAGGTTTGCTACATCAATCCAGGTAACAACGAAATTACTACCTCGAATCTTGAAATTGAAGACGATAACCCGTACAGAATCCAGGAATTAAAATAAAAAATTAGGGTCGATCATATAGAAAAAGAACTACGAGAACCATTGAGAAAATTGTTATTAGTTACGGCGACATTTTCGCACTAGAGACTGACCCCTTGTCACAAACCAGTCTCACTCAGCACTGTATCACACTAAAGTCAGAAAAACCGATTAATATTAAAGCATATAGACCTCCAGAGTGTCACAAGGCTGAAATTCATAAACAAGTTAACGAAATGCTTGAAAAGAGGATCATAGAACACAGTGAATCCCCTTTTAACGCACCTGTTTGGGTAGTACCGAAAAAGACAGATTCATCTGGAAAACGTAAATGGAGAATTGTAATCGATTTTAGAAAATTAAATGAACAATCCGATCAAGACGCGTATCCCTGACCAGATATTGAAGATATATTAGATCACTTAGGCAAGGCAAAATTTTTTTCTGCACTTGATCTTTCATCTGGTTTTCATCAAATTCCCATGGCCGATCAATCCCGTAAATACACAGCCTTTTCCACACCTGACGGGTGGTAAATATTGTTTTGTTTATTTGGACGATATCATAATATTTGGATCAAGCCTTCAGGAACATAATCAAAATTTAGCTATCATATTTCAAAGATTAAAAGACGTAGGACTTAAACTACAGCCAGACAAATGCGAATACTTACAACCGGAACTCGAATATTTAGAACATACAATATCAAAAGACGGAGTGAAACCTAATAATGCAAAAATAGAAACAGTCAAAAATTTCAAGACCCCTAAGACTCCAACCGACATAAAATCATTCTTAGGACTTGCAGGATATTACAGGAAATTCGTAAAAAACTTTGCAAAAATCAGTAAACCTTTAACAGACTTGACAAAAAAAAGATGTTCCCTTCCATTGGACCGACTCTCAACAAAAGGCATTTGACATACTTTTTTTTTAACTTTATTTTACGTCGCACTTAACTGCCAGAGTTTTTTCGCGACGGGACCTACAGTTTTTATAAGGTGGGTTCCGGACCACCTTGGGCACCACAGTTTAAAATGGCACATGAAAATATTTCCAGAGGTATCACAACTTTTCAAGAGTTTCGAATAATCTGAGGACAAAATGGTTCCAATAAAAGTTGAACAGTATTGAAACATGTACAAAATTATATATTTAAAATTTCAAAAGAATATTTTTTTTGACAAAAAATAAAAATTATTTTGATTTTTTAAATGTTAAAGTACATTTTTTATTTCATAATCTCATAGCTGGCGTCAAGACGAATCCAACGACCTACTTTTTTATGACCCTGAGCCCGCAATATTTTATTCCCGTTTTTCGGGCAAATATCCTTGTTACGGATAGAAATGCCTTTATATTTTGTCAGCAGCGGAATCATGTATACGAGGTTAACACGGAGCATGAAATGTGAAACATTGTAAGAGATTAGTGGAGGATGGCTACAACTAGTCTATCGAAAAGAAATCCTGCCAAGGAAGTATACCCGAATCTCGTTGACTCTGGCGACTACGCGATAGCGTTTGTTGCATTCAAGCCAATAGCGTGTAAAGGTAGACACAATGTGTCTACCTTAGGCCGCAAAAACCTCGATTTGGAGAGTTTCTCACTTGAAGGTTTCTAGCGAGCACGGAGAAACCGAAAGGTGGATCCGGAGCCGCCAGGCTACAAAGAGTCGCGAGGTTCAGGTAGAAATAAAAAATGTGATTATACTTAAAGTAAATTAACCCTCTAGCGAAAGTCATTGCGCATGTGGTGACATGCAAGGACGAGCCTAGGAATTTGTATACCTGGGACGGCGGTTAAAATAAACAATAACCAGCAACTATTCTAGCCATTGTCCACGAATCTCAGGTAGTTGATAAGAGTAGGGGACAGTATAAATATCGGGGGAGCGAACATTTCGGTCTCTTTTTCCTTTCTTTCTCTACCAGTACAGTCGTGTTGAAATTGTAACGGGTGACAATAAAGTTTTGTGTCTATACAAATTGGTGCCGAAACCCGGGACATTTACTGACCGGTAGATATTTTCACCCGTGAAGCAGGGTTAACGACAATGGCGGGAAGAAAGAGAAAATTATTTTCATCAGGACCAAAGACTGGTGCGCCAAGAAAGAAGCAGACGCGAGCAACTGCGATGGAGGAGCCGAGGCCTGAGCGGGAGTTTCCTAACGATGACCAACCAGGACCATCCGGAATGGTAGGCGCTTCTGAAAACCCACCGTCCAGGACGGCAACTGTCGGGGAAGAGGACGTCGAACTGCATGCTGGGGCACACAGCACTCCTCAGCAAGAACTAAACGAAGGTATAGTTCGAATCCCGCGAAACGAAGATTCAGCCACACGCCTAGCTCAAGCGATTGAGACCACCCTAAGATCGGTGCAGGAAGCGTCGATAGGAGAGAGAAACTCGCGTTTCGTAAACCGTCTCACTTTGGCAGGGAAATTACCCACGTTCTCAGGGGATCCGTTGGAATGGATACATTTTAAGGAATCGTACCGTCTAACAACGGAGCTCGGCGCGTACAGTGACCGCGAAAATATGGCTAGACTTTTTACTGCGTTAAAGGGAGAAGCTCGAGACGCTGTAAGCACTTTGTTAGCCACGAGCCAGGATGCGGACACAGTGATGCGCGCATTGGAACTAAATTTCGGTAACAAAAATGTAGTGGCGCGAAAAATTATAAACGACATTAAAGGGTTGCCCCACCTTGACGCGGGCAGGGTAAACATAGCGCAATTTGCGACAAAACTTCGCAATGCGGTCGTTGCTTTCCGATCTTTGAAACTCACTGGATATTTACACAGTCTCGAGTTAATTCAAAACGTCGGAAGCAAATTACTGTCCGCTCTTAAATATGCATATAACAGATATTCTGTCGAATCGACCGCCGAAAAGGCGCAGTTAGAAAAACTCTCGGATTTCCTGTACAAAGAAGCGGAATTAGCAGTGGAAGCGGGGGTGTTTAATATGGATACGGATCGCGCATCGTCGTCACGGGCGACACTCGCTCCACAACAGCGAGTGAGATCCAAAGACCCGAAATTTGTGGAAAAAAGAGTGTTCACTATAAATACGGTGGAGGGCCGTGGACAAAGCGTCGAGAAATGCGTATTTTGCAACAGATCAAATCACGGTTCGGAACACTGTCGTGAATTTGCACGAGAGTCAATAGCACGTCGATGGCATCTGGTAAAAAGGCATAAATTGTGTTTTAAATGCTTACGCAAGGGACATCCGCGTGACAAATGCAGCGGGGTAAATTGTTCCACGTGTAAAGGTATTTATACACAATAGTCTTCTCCACAACTCTAAATACGGGAATGAGAATAGAAGCGCTAAACAGGGCACGGGAAATCGCGAACGAAACTCTCCCGATGCGAGTACAGAGCATTAGCAGACCTTGACTAGAGATAAAATGTTCGTTGTTAATGATATTGCCGGTCCAAATATGACCGCGAAGAAACGTGGAGACATACGCTCTGTTAGATGAGGGGTCAACGATTACGTTGATCGATCAAACATTGTCGCGCGAAATAGGAGTGCGAGGAGCACGATTAGATATGACTTTGAAGGGTATTCAAACTCACGAAAAATTAATATCAAATTGTGAGAGGATCCATTTCGGTATTCGAGGAGAATAGAATCGCTATGAAATCAAACAGGCTATCACGATTCGAGATTTGAACCTCCCTACCCAGTCTATTTCCAAAGAGACCGCCAATTACGTTGAGGTTATGATTGGAACAAAATTAAAATCATATTCGAATGCACAGCCCAGAATCCTTATAGGACAGGACAATTGGCCCTTTATAGTAACTCGGGAGTTGCGCAAATTAAAAAACGCGGACTATGTATTGTCACGTTGCCTGCTAGGTTGGACCATACACGGGAATACTAAATGTCGCTCGAAAAGAAACGAACTCTTAAGCTCATATGTGACACAGCAGGGGTCATACGAAAACGTGTTAGACGACCAAGAAAGTCTTGATGAACGTGTACGAAAATATTTCTATGTAGACACCCTCAGTGTCGACTATTTAAATAAAAATGAAAATAAACAAAACCGGGCTATGAGAGTTATGCAAGAGACCTGTCACCGCAAAGGAAATTTCTGGGAAATAGGACTTTTGTGGAAAGAAGATAGATCGCGGAGCGTGGACAGTAAAGCGATCGCATTGAAAAGACTTATTTCATTAGAGAAGAAACTTGATCGCGACGCTCAGTACGCAGTCCCTTACTATGCGGAAGTAGATCGATTTATAGAAAAGGGCTACGCGGTAAAGGTTCGAAACGATGAAAATCAGGAGAAATCGTGGTACTTGCCACACTTCGGAGTGCAAAACATAAATAAACCGGGTAAAATTAGATTAGTTTTTGACGCCGCGGCGAAGTCAGAGGGTATTAGTTTAAATGATCAACTTGACCCAGGGCCAGATTTGCTGCAATCGTTACCGGGAGTTCTATTGCGTTTTCGTTTACACAGGTTCGCGTTTAAAGCTGACATGAAAGATATGTTCTTACAAATAAGAATTAGAAAGGAAGATCAGGGTGCTCAAAAATTTTTATGGCGTGGACGGGACCGAATAAAATCTCCTGAGACGTACGCGATGACGCGCTTGATTTTCGGCTCGAAATCATCGCCATGTTGCGCTATATACGTAAAAAACAAAAATGCTGAAGCACACGGTGAGTCGAAATCCGACGCGGCAAAAAGTATTATTGATGACAGCTATATGGACGATTATTTAGCCAGCCGAAAAACCATTAGGGAAGCATCAGAACTGATTCGCGATGTCATTCAAATAAATTTGAATGGAGGGTTTGAAATGCACGGTTGGGCTAGTAACTCTAAAAAGATTCTAAACACGGTAGCGGAAGGACGGAAACAAAAGGGTCCAACGGAAACGCGTTTATGCGACCAGGGGGGAGAGAGAGTGTTAGGACTTATTTGGGATACCGAAACAGATGAGCTTCGCTTCAATTTAGGTATGGGAAAAATTCCGGAAACGATCTTGATAGGCAAAATAAAGCCTACAAAACGCGAATTTTTGCGAATAATAATGTCCATATTTGATCCGTTGGGCTTCCTGTCCCCGTTTACACTGAAATCGAAAATACTGATGCAAGAAATATGGCGCAGTGACGTAGGATGGGATCAGGAAATAAGAGATGAGGAACAACGGGCTTGGATATCGTGGCTTGAAGGACTTCGTGAAATAAAAATTTTCCGCATTCCGCGATGCTACGCACCGGACGAAATCAAACATTCAAATATACAATTACGTATTTTGCGACGCAAGTTTAAAGGGTTGCGCAGCGCCTGCGTATTTCAGATTTATCGGTAAAGACGAACGAATCTGGGTAGCACTGGTAATGGCTAGAACTAGAGTAGCGCCATTGAAACCGTTGTCGGTACCTCGACTGGAACTGCAGGTAATAGGGACGAGATTAGCGAAAATGGTCGCGAAAGAACTGGGAATCGAGATAAATCGGCGCTTTCTATGGTCTGATTCCACCACTATGATTCAATGGATAAAGTCGGAGCCACGAACCCGCCAAATATTTGTTACAAATCGCTTAGGAGAAATTGGCGAGCTAACGTTGAATTCGGAGTGGCGCTGGGTCCCGTCCGGCTTGAATCCCGCGGATGATGCAACGCGGTGGTCAAACGAATCTTTAAATACGAGCGATCGGTGGTTCCGCTGTCCGGAATTTTTGCGACAATCCGAATCGAAGTGGCCGGTAGAAAAGATCATGAGTGAGGAAGATAAATGTAATATTGATAACATAGAGTTACGTAAAATGCAAACGTACGTTGCTCAAGCAAACGAATACCACATTCCGAGTGTCGCAAGGATCCTGGGCTGGCCAGGGTTGCTTGTAGCGGCGAGACAAGTGAAGAATGCTTTCGATCGCTGGAGGGGAAAACAACAAGCTCATATAACGGTAGAAACTATACACTCAGCGGAGTTGTATTGGTATAGGAACATTCAAGGAGAAGCATTCGCAGGAGAGATAGAAGCTTTGAATACTGGAAAAGGGATTAACAAAGGAAGTAAAATTATTGGGTTGAAACCGTTCATGGACGATGTCGGGATTTTAAGAGCGCGTGGAAGGGTCACCAGATTTCGTGACGGAGTGTTTAATAATCAACCCATAATTCTAGACAGTAGACATCCCGCGACTATGTTATTAATACGAGCGTATCATCTGCATTTCTCCCACGGGAACAGTGATACGGTGGTAAATGAAATACGCCAAAAATATTACATAGTAGGTATCAGACGAGCGCTCCGATCGTTAATAAGCAAGTGTATTATATGTAGGTTTCATCGAGCAAAGCCGCGCAGCCCAGAAATGTCAAATTTGCCACCGGGTCGTGTAGCATATAGGCAAAGATAGCATATAGGCATTTAGCCATTGCGGTATGGATTATTTCGGACCGATGCAAATCAAAATAGGAAGACGTAGGGAAAAGCGTTGGGGTGTGCTTTTCACGTGTCTTACAATACGGGCTGTTCATTTAGAATTGGCAGATAGCTTGACCGCGAGTTCGGCCATAATGGCTTTATAGAGACTAGCAGCACGAAGGGGTTTTCCTTCAGTCGTGTACAGCGATAACGGCACAAATTTCAAAGGGGCTAGTAAAGAATTACGTGACGCTGTTGCAACGATTGATGGAGAAAATCTACGGAATTACGCATTAGAAAAACGAATAAAATGGATTTTCAATCCACCGGAAGCTCCTCACATGGGTGGAGTATGGGAAAGGCTCATACGTTCCGTAAAAAGTGCGCTCCGTGCTATTCTACGAGACCAAGCGCCTAGTTCGGAAGTTTTGCATACGTTATTAGTAGAGATAGAACATTCCGTTAACTCGCGACCTTTAACACATATATCTGTTGACCCGTGCGATAACGAAGCACTGACATCAAATCATTTTCTACTAGGTACGTCAGGCGGAGTACAATTAGGGAAATATAACGCCTAAGTCACGTGTCCTAAAAGACAGTGGAAAATCGCGCAATCCTTCGCGGAATCGTTCTGGCGACATTGGCTGCGCGAATATTTACCTACCTTGATTTTGAGTCCGAAGTGGTATAAATCGGATACGTTCTTAAAGAAAGGAGACCTCGTGCTGATCGTCGACTTCCAAGTGCCGCGAAACTCATGGAATACGGGGACAGTCGATGAAGTATATCCTGGCTCGGATGAAGTAATTAGAGTCGTGAAAGTGCCTACGGCGAAGGGTGAATTGATACGACCCACCAGAAAATTAATTAAATTAACCAGCGATGCCGATGACGCACACATTTAGCAAATGTACCGTTTTGTTAAGCATAGCTATATCATTTAAGTTTGTACAATAAAATAAAGAACAAACGACTTTATGTTAATATAAGGTAAAATTAAAAAAAAAAAAAGAATCGTTTAATTTTAAGGGGGAGAATGTTACGGATAGAAATGCCTTTATAATTTTGTCAGCGGCGGAATCATGTATACGAGGTTAACACGGAGCATGAAATGTGAAACATTGTAAGAGATTAGTGGAGGATGGCTACAGCTAGTCTATCGAAAAGAAATCCTGCCAAGGAAGTATACCCGAATCTCGTTGACTCTGGCGATAGCGTTTGTTGCATTCAAGCCAATAGTGTGTAAAGGTAGACACATTGTGTTAGGCCGCAAAAACCTCGATTTGGAGAATTTCTCACTTGAAGGTTTCTAGCGAGCACGGAGAAACCGAAAGGTGG
>CM052250.1:13597859-13610803 GCA_028455795.1 Lasioglossum marginatum | reverse complement strand
GGTTGTATAGTCCTATCTAGTTCTAATAACTTATAAGTTTAGGCTGACGTGTCCGTGGCTTGGTTATCGTGATGTATCGGCGTTTACATGGGTTATCGGGTATACAACAATATATCTCTTCGCGAGTTACTCTGTCTTTTATTTCGTTCGCGGTAAAGTACGAGTGTTAGTTTTTTCTTGTGCCGCGTGACACTAACATCCGTATCCACACTGATTCGAGACAACAGATGTGATCAATGACACACACATGTGATATTTGGCGGTCACAGACAGAATGAGAAAGAATCGCGAAATGCGTGAAAACAGGATAGACAATGTAGCAATGCGCGATGTTTGGGCGGGTAACCAATAGTAATATTTACTATTTAAGGAACTAATCTCGATAAAAAGTGTATGTGTGTGTATTAGTGTTACTCCATTAAAACTTAGAAATCTTATTTATGAAGATATATAAAAATGTGTCAAACAAAAGTTATATTGTTCGACGAAGTAAATATAATACTAAAGAAAAATTTTTTTAAAATCCAATTTTCGAAATTACAAATTTGTATATATAGTTATATTTATGTTGTATATATAGTATATATAGTTATATATTTGTGCATATAGTTATAGAGCATGGAAAAACAAATTCAACGATATACAGGAATGTATATTTACGATGTACTATAGTGGAGAAAACCAAGATTCAAAAACAAAACATTTTCAAGCTCGATGCGGCATGTTTTCCCGTTGTTCGATCAATCGAAAATTTTGCATAGATTATTTTTTTAGCTAGTGTCACAATCCTAGGGGGGGTCCCAAAAAAATGGAAAAGCGAAAAATAAGGTTCACCCTAATGTACATGTGCAGAATACTTTGACAAACTGTAACAGTTGATAGTGTTAAACACTAGAACTACCAACAGTTAAGACGAAGCTATTTCTACCAAAACCAGTCAAAATGACTGGTCTTTAAAAAATACGTAATAATAGAATATTTTTATATTTACTAATTTATTACTATCTTACAAAAGGAATATCGGGCCGAATATGTCTGAAAATATTATACAGTGATAATCTTCCAGCAGTAGACCCTTCTTTTATTTTTTCCCAACTGGTACCGTCTGCGCCAATTGCATTTTGACCATCTCTCTGTCTCTCTCTCTCTCTCTCTCTGTCTCTCTCTCTCTCTCTCTTAGGTAAGGTAAGGTAATGTTACGTTAGGTTAGGTTAGGTTAGGTTAGGTTAGGTTAATTTGCGCCAATTTTCACTATCATATTTGTAATCAGCACGTCAAAATACGTAAGAATCCAGAGCAAAAAAAATCGGAGGTATGTCCTTTTCGGAAGTTTATCCCAATTCACCATGCTCGATATCAGAGTATTCCATTGGTATATTGTTCACTTTTTGCAACAATTCAGAGATTTTCAATCGTTTTGAAATTTTTAGAGTTTGTAAATTATCGTTATACAAAAAAGAATTAGGTCCTATTCCAAAGACTATGGTATGCAAAATGACCGCGTAATACAACAACAACTATGTTACGTTATATCGCGGCTATATTTGTGTTTATGTTGTGGCGCCAGAATAAAACGTTTCGTGCGATAAAATTTCATAACAAAACATGGATAAATCCATCTAAATATCTAATAAACGATTTCAGATTCGGTAAACAGATTATAGGATACTTTTCCACTTTGAGAAGTACCAGTCAGAATGACTGGTATTGGTATAAGTAGTTATGATAAAAAATTATTTTGATTCTGAATAAATCAAACAAAAATAAAATTGTAAAGCCAGTAATTTTGATTGGTGTGGTAGTTCTAGTGTTAAACATTTATTTATAGAAATCGTTTGTAAATTAATTTCTATTTCTGGTTCATATCAAATATATTTTGATAATTGAGAATAAGTGATTATAGAGTATGGGATTGTTAAAGGAAATTTTGTATTTTCATAACTGGGCAGCTTCAATGTATTTATTACGAACTTCTGCGTTTTATAAACACAGAGCTTAAAGCTATTGTTGAAGACTGGGTTACTCCAAAAAAAGAACACACGTAAAAATGAGTAGTTTAATATGAGAGTCGTGTTGTACACAGCATGGACAAAAGGCGAGCGGCCCGCTTCTGCTGCGCACGCATCAGAGCGCGACTCATATGCAAACAAACGCATGAAGTATGTATGACTCTACGTCACTCCAACAGCTATTATAATGCCGAGTTAGTTAAGTGGGACAAAATTTCCGATATTGAGTTTCGTGTCATCACGGGGATTAATTTACTCCGTGTCCGGAAAGTATTTAAACAGACATCATTCGTAACGAATGCATGTGTGTCTCTATAAATATCTTGCTGTGAAAGTTGATTATGGGACATTGTTTAAAGAAACGAGAAGAAACATCTAATATCATAATACAATAGCATTACATACTATTTTATTAAATGCTGAAAATAATGTCCTTGGACTTCTAAGCATATTGTAAATCTCGTAAAAATAGTCTCCCGAACATTTGATAATGTTAAAGTGGTAACCAATGCACAAGCAGTTCCTAACACAAGCTTAACTCGCCCGTAAACATATTCGCAAAATCAATTTCAATTGTTTGCTATAACTTTGTAACTGTGTCAATAAAAATAAATGGTACAAGTAAATTGTATTCAGTTTAATCAGATGTATTACAATAACAAAAGCTGTTTTCTCAGAATCTAATGAAGATAGTGACTTCATTTTTAACTTCCCGATTCATAGGGAAGTTACTGTAATTTTTAATTAAATGGCCAAAGGGGCTAATATTTTAGTATGTATTACATTTTTTATATTGCATGTAATGCTATTATATGATATTAGATGTTTCTTCTCGTTTCTTTAATCCTTTGTATTCCGAATTATTTTTCAATTTTGTTGCCAACAACTCCCCACTATTTTAAGTGTTTTATTTGAAATTTACTTCAAAGGACAGTTCCTTGATTACTACTTGTTTTAAACAATTTTGTTCACTAATTATATTAAATATAGCTCTCAAATTTGTTGTAATTTATACTTGTGGAACTTCTATTTGTTTTTAACTAAAAAATAAGACAATTAAATAAATAAAGAAGAAAACCCGTTTGATTTACATTTTTCTTTCTCTGATATCGAGTCACACTCGACAAAGGAATGCAAAGGATTAAAGTTTCAATGCAGAACAAATTTTTCAAAAAATTATCCAAATAAATGCTATTTAGTTAGATTAGAGATACCGCAATGACAAAAAATCAATACTATTTCCCATTTTAAAAATTGTTGGGGGAGTCTTGTCTCCTCAAAAAGTTTAATGCATACTAAAATATTAGCCCCTTTGACCATTTAATTGAAAGAAAAAAGTGAAGAGAGTCGCTATCTTCATTAGATTCTGAGAAAACAGCTTGTGACACTTTAATTGGTATACCCTGTATAATTACTTTTAATTAACTTCGTTTGGCTGCATTTAATTAAAACTTTTTGTCAGAGATATCATGAATGGTTATAAATATTAATAATGTACGTCTGTGGCAGCGTACGCGTTAATATTGGTGACCAGTCGCCGACTCCTTTAGAAGCAAGTATACATAAGTAGACACATAAGTAGGTGCAGGCTAGAGGTCGCGGTTTTGAACGGGTACTAAAATACACGTGTACACGTGGCACGTGAACCGTGAACCGTGTAGAAACGAATTAAGGCAGACGGGTAGACTGTAGACCAGGCATGCACAGCTGGACGATTTGGGAGCGGGAGCTCTCGACCCGTCTCATGAGCCGGATCGGAGCTGGCTAGCACATATTGTCAGCTCATGAGCCGCTCTGAGAGCTACGAGTTGTGCATGCCTGCTGTAGACTGTAGACGGATCCCTATATATGAAACAGAGCAGCCTTACGCTTGCATATGGAGCATATGGAGCAGCCTTACGTTGCCACGGAGCGTGCCAGAATACGGAAAATTCAATACAGTATTAGCAATAGTTTTTTGTGAATATCTCGAAAACTAAAAGCGACCCCTATATTGGAAAAGGAAAAAGTTCAAAATGTCGAAATCTATAACATATTTAAATAGAGGAGAGGAGTGCCTCTTTGTAAATAATTACCAAACTTTTTTTATTCTTTATTTATAGCCCAGGGCTATCTCTAACCTTTTCACAGGGTATCACTGTTCGTATTTCGTCCTGCGACTGTGGCCACCGAGCTGTTCCGGGACTTAAACTCTTCTCTACTATTCTTCTTCACCAGTGAGTATTTCAAAATACTCTGTTCTATCTGCCTTTACCTTAAGTTTTCTTTATCTAGTTACCGTTTGGGCGTCGAGAAACGACGTCGTCTCTCCAAGCATGAATTTTATACAATTTCTCTAACTGTGTTTTTTGAAATAACACGGTATCCCGGAATAATGGACAAGCCATTGATCCTCGAAGGTGAATCATAGGTTCACTATTGTATTGTCGCAATCTATGCATCGTAGGGTGTTCGTACAATCTGATTGGCTGTAGCCATCGTCACCACATCGTCTACACCGTAATCCGTGTTCCAGCTGTGCCGTGCACTGATTATTCGAATGTCCGACTGGAAAGCAGCGGAATTTTTTGACTTTTGGAACTACGCTAAGTTGCGCAATTATCAAACCGATCCTAAGTTTACGTTTCTCAAATACTGAATTGATCCACTTATTCGGAGTATCAATGACTATGATCTGTGATCCAAACCTAGTGCTTCGCTGAACCTTGATCCGCATTTCGTGTGGTTCAATGCCCAAGTGCTTTGATACCGATTTCAGGATATCCGGACCCGTAATGATGGGGTCGAGATCACGTATCTCCAACTCAAAGGTTTTTTATAATACTCGAGATTCAAACTGGCCTTCCAGCGCTTCACGTACCTGATCGTGTACTACCTTACCTTTTCTAAATAGCTCTATCAAGAACTCTCCCGAACGAGTCTTCCTGATTCTGTTTATGTGATTCTTCACATCATCGACTAGCTTTGTAAACAGCTTGGTAAACTTGTCGAAACTCAATGTCGTTTCAGACCTTGATCAGTAGAATGAATGAATGAATTATTTGGTTAAGGCCTCGACTGCTTTGGTCATTGGCCGTTGATCAGTAGAGAATCCGGTTTTGGGGTTGCTCACATAGGTTTTTTCCGTAGTAGCTGTACACTTCTAATCTTCTCTATCCTTATATTCTTTTCTCGAATTACATTATCCTGGCTTTCCTTGCTCTTAGCATTCTTCGTCTTCTGTCTTGGTAAGACATTAATCCCTTCTGCAGTAGCTTCTGTTTTCTTCTTCACTTTCTTCTTATCTTTCTCTGTGATATCTTCAATCTGTACCTCTTATGATTTTCTATTAACTACAACCTCGCTTAAGATTCCTTTCCCTTCTTTTAGTAGCCTACGTTCATTGAGGAGCTTCAGTAGAAGCCTCTCAAGTGGATCGGAAACTGAGCCACAGGCATATTCTATAGAAGACACTTCTTCAACTTCCATTGCTAAAATATCTTCTATTGCTTGAATGACTGGTAGTGAGACAGACAGTGTAACCTTCTTAGACTTATGTTGAGGGGACTCTTCCGATAACATCTCTTTAGAGAGCCTTTTATGACTCGATTGCAACTTAGTTATCGACGCATATGAGGGAGCAGCCTGCATTGAGTAGTCTTGTGCTGTCTAAATTTTGATTTATCTGGTTCCTTGGAGGATGGTGGACCAGACTTATTTAAGTCACAGACTTTAACCAATCCCCCTTTAAGTCTCGATAAGTGTTTCATATCCTCCGACAACTCAACGCATAAATTAGCGCATGATAAATCGAGCATACCACTAGGTGTGATGTTCTTCACTAGTGTGTTCACTTTCTGAGAGATCCTTTTGATTTCCAATACTAAGGATTGAATACATTCAATGAGCGCATCCTCCCTAGTATTAGATTCTTGACTGTTCTTAGAATGTTTTATCATCTGTTCAGCTTTTTTCACTTTTGTGTCTTGCATGATCTTTCCAATAGTTTTTTGCATGCTTTGATCCTCTACTTTTGTTTATGATGACATTTTCCTTATATCCTTTTGCATGCACTATTCTTTTCCTTGTACTTTCTGTCTGTTAAGTTATTTCTGTTTCTTTAAGTTCTTCTTTCTTTCTTGTATGAATTGGTCTTCTTCTGTTTCCATTTCCATTTCTTGGAATGGAATTTATATGAGGATATAAATCATTTCCTTGTTTCAATAGATACATATCTTCTTCGTCTTGATAATACATCTCGTCCAGAGGGTAATCATCATCCGAATATATATTTGATCCTATGTCGGACATATCCTGAATGTTATACTGTTTCAGAATTTCTTCGGACTGTTTCAGAATTTCTTCTTCCTTCTTCTCCACTAGTAGCTTCCGTCTCTCATCTGCTTCTCTCTTCTTTTCTAATTTTTCTTGTAACTTATCTTTCTCTTCTTTATCTTCTAACATCTCTATTTCCTCTACATTTCCTGCTTCCTCTACTCGAGCATAGTTTTGCAGTACATCACTCTTCAGTGATGTAGTTAAATCTGGAACTTCCCAAGGCTATCTTGGATTTAAGGACCCAACGTGTATAATCATACTTTTGTTTGTGTGTGTGTGTGTGTGTGTGTGTGTGTGCCCCCTAGAAGTTGGGAGTACCGTTTAGCTTGGTAATCTGTTCGATATCCAAATTCGTCTCATACATAGTGCTGAGTATTTTTCCTTTTCTCTTTTAAAGCATTCCTTGTAAGTTTCTCATCCTGCGTAAATCGCATCTACTGTATAGAACGAATCTTATATATCAGGTCTTTCATTAATACTACGTTCACCAACTAGGAACATATCTTTACACTCGTCAGCGTATCGGCAAGCAGGATCCTCACTAAATGGGGAAGAGTACGAACACCTCTCCTCAGATATCTCTGATGTACCACTACCCCCATCTATAACATCCAGAGACGAACCGACATTGGCAGACACCGAATTCGTCCCCGGGACCTCTCCTCGATAGGAGGCATCTCGTGACTGGGAGGTATCCTTAGTAGCCATTGCAATCTGTGGGCCCCAGGGGTCCATCACCACAGACTCGCAGTCATAGGATGACGACACCGCGGGGGTCTGCTCGCCCACCTCCGCACCGCCGGTACTGGGGTATCCCTCCCCTGCATCGTAAACTAATTCTGTATTTTTGTCTGCCAGAGCGAAGAAAAATTTTTACATACCCACGTGCCCGGGTCATCACCATTAATCCAATCCCTGGGGTGCACTGCGTTCACCTTGCACTGCCATACAGAGATCCGACAGTGCACCCACGTACCCCCTGCTCCGTTAGCACCGTAGCGTGCCCCAGGAACCACCACGAGGAGGTGGAGCAAGATGATTTTAGGTTCTGGTCCACTGCCATTGCGATATATCCCCCAGTGGATCCGAGTCACCACTAGAGGACCCCAGAGCCCCCAGGTTCCCAACCTTTTCTAACAGCTGTTGAACCGAAGATTGGTGCAGTTCCGAAGACTCGCTATTCATATTTCTCCCAAAACCTAATCCAGACCTGAACCTAAAATCCGGACCAGGAGTAGTCTCTCAAAATTGAAAGATCATCTTATATATATGTATGGCCAGAGTGAGACCCTGTTTTCTTTCTGATCTCCACAACGTGTTTACAAAAACAGTAAACTGACGCCGTGCCAGAGCAGGCTTACATTGCCACAGAGCGTGCACGAATACGGAAAATTCAATTCGTTACTAGCAATAGTTTTTTGCCATTGTCTCGGGAACTAAGTCCGAGCGCCGGGTAGATGTATAGAGAAAAGTTGTTCAGAATGTTGTCCTTAACAACATATGTCAAGGTCAAGGTCATCCAAGATGCCTCCCCTAAACGTAACATTTACCGAAATATCTTGTGACGTACTTGTTACGAAACAAAAATTGTTCGGTATGAAGAGAACAATCATATGGTCTAATTTTTTTCAGGATTAGAATGGTGGGGGGAGAAATTACAAAATCAAATTAATTTTTTTAAATGCAACCATGTATTTTTTTTGTCATTACACGATAATATTTTCCGATATGAATTCAACGACGTATCACATTATGTTATTTACAACATTATTTACAAAACATTAGAAATTATATTATAAATTTGTATGATAGTGTCTGGTTACATACTAGCTATTAGTTAGACGCTGTAAACAAAGATCGACCTCCATATGTCTTCTTAAGCTTCTGAAGTTACCGAAATAAATAAACATAAAATTCATAATAGGTATACCTAAATTAAATTCTCTCTACTCTCCTCTACTCTATTTATTAGTTACTTAAATATCTTCATTATTTTTTGCGCTTACCGATGTTTAATTTAAGAAAAAACTTTTACGTATTCACCATTGTTGATAATGTAATTTTCTACCCGTTTTAAAAATTCCTTTTTGGAATTTCTTAACATTTCTTCCGACTCTTCAAAACAAATGATAAGAAAGTCGATCTTTGTTTACAGCGTGCAGTTAATAGCCAGTAACCAGATACTATAATTTAATCCAAACCAAAACACTTCGTGTAAAGGTTTACACGAAGTTGACGACCAAGTTCCCCGGCCCATCCACTTCAGTGATATGAAGGATGGACCAAGTTCCTCTCGTCTATCAAAGTTGTGATATGATGGATGGATCAAGTTCCTCTTGCCTATAAGGCCTGTGATATCGGGAAGTACCAATTCCCAGAGGCCAATGATTGTTGCACTTACCTAATTCAAACTTTACAACCTAGGGAACTTGACGTCGGCGTTGGCACTAGTATTTTGACTTGCATGAGAAAAATTTATATCTGGATCAAAGCAAAGGACCGCAGATAATCCCCACTAATTAGGATGCGCGCGCACCGATCCCCACTCGGCACGGATCGAAGGAGGTCGATGCGCGAAGCAAATTTGGCACTCTACGTCTGGAAGCGGATCTGATAACACGCAACTCTGAGAAGTCCGGTGAAAACCAGTACGGGTTCGAGAAGTCAAACCGACTTCGCATTTCTAGTCAAACCGCCTAGATTGCCTTCGTCTCGTACGCGCCTCAAACCGAGGAGTCACAGATGTAAACCGCACTGGGGTACAGCCGAGGTGACGTTCTAAAGCGAGTATTAAAGAACGTATCCGCGTAGTAGTCAATCGTAAAGGTTACGTACGAGATGACGGGAATCTGAACAATTCCCAGAGTTGTGTGAGTCTCTCAAGTGATAAACGACTAGACTATGTACAGTTCAAATATACTATTCTAGAACCGGAATGTAATCGGGCTCGCCTTCCGGCGCAGAAGGAGATACTCTTTTGATGTGGCATAGTAATACGAGATTTGTGCGTGTCGACATACAGAATACTCTTCTGAGAAATCAGCAGAGTACATGTATGGTACGACGGTCATCAGTCGTTCGGGTTTACGCGTGTAAATGTACAACTAGACTATGTACAGTTCAAGTTAGCTGTTCTAGAACCGGAGTGTAATCGGGCTCGCCTTTCGGCGCAGAAGAAGACACTCTTTTGGCGTAGCATCGAAATTTAATCCAGACGTAGCGTCATAGACATTGACCCATAGATGTGGGTCAATAATTAGGTTCTGTGTGCGAAGTTTTGAAGTATCACGTTATCGTGACCGTATTTGATAGTAGACGTTCTCGGTCAAACATAGCAGAGGCAGACAAAAACAAATGAAAATTTGCATGGTGTTTGGTTACCCATTCTTATTCAGCCAAATACAATACTTTGATTGAATAGAGAAGAATAAATAACAAAATCTGCTTGTCTATTTATAGGGGCTGATTCAAATACCTGTGACAATTTATATAGTCCTGGCAGGACTTGCAGCCTTCGCAAGTGGTAGTATCATTCTCATGTTCTACATGCAGCGGAAAACCAGCAGGCGCCAACGTCAGAGTGTAGAAGAACCGGAAGCTGGCGGTCAAGAGGAAGACAAATCGACTTTGCTGGGCGCCGAGAGCCAAGAAATCGAAGAGAAGGAGTAATCGTGGTCTTAAAACATGGAAAGCGTGTAGCATTTAAGACTCATATATTTTTACAACACTGACACCAGTTTGGCACAGGTATCTTGCGTGAAAGGTTCAAGGGATAATTATGGGTATATTGAAAAAACCGAACGTTGTATAGATCCATTTGATTATGTGCTTGAAACTCTATTTAAGGAATTGATGAATAAGTATCAAGATCCTCATTCATTTGATTTAGTTGCAGAGAGAGAGAGAGAGAGAAAGAGAGGGAGAGAGAGAAAGAGAGAGAGAGAGAGAGAGAGAGAGGGAGAGAGAGGGAGGGAGGGAGAGAGGGGGGAGGGGGTGCATAAAATCTAATGAGCAGATACTTCCAAAAATATTGATAATCCCAAGAAATATCATCGGGGAATGCCAAACTATTTTAGAAGATTCTCAAAATGTTAACATTTTCTTCTGATTTACATATTTCCACTGCGCAAATTTCAATTGTTATCTGTTATATGTTAAATATTTCCTTACATTAAGAAGCGCACACGATTCATGCGCAGAAGCGTGACACTTTTTAGCTGTAATCGATTTACTGTAAACGAAAGACTATTTTATTCTTAATGTCGAATCGGCGGAAAGGTTGTCATCATAAGAAACACATTTGTTGCCGGTTCTGTAGTGCGGTAACATTGGCGAGTAAAAGCGAAACTACGAGGAAGCTAAGCACTGCAAGTAGAAACATTAACTAGTATTAACTAGTGTGGAGCCAATTAAACTTACATATCAATGACAATTTGAGTATTTTCTAAATTAGTTGAAAGTTACCTACAAACATCGTTTATCATCATCGATATCTTTGGAAATATTCACACGTCATGTTTTATACATCTCATTTCATTGTCGATAATCTTATTGCAGTAATAATAATGACACTTAATGTAAATCACGATCAATATTGGTAAACTACGAACATCTGAAACATGGCTATGCATGTTTCTGAACTGCTGCTAAATTCCATGATATCTGTCGACGGTATCATGGTTTTTACTTTTGATACACAAGATATCAGAAAATGTTTACTAAGTATCGTGAATAATTTACAGCAGGCATGTCAAACTCGTTTACAATAAAAAAAGAGACTCGAAATAAAGAAGAAACACATTTGTTTTATTAACATTGCAGATACACATACAAAATAACATACATCCAAAACACAGTAATAATACAAATATAATACATATGCAGTACAAAAGTTGTTTTTTTCATACAGTAAAGTCTCATTCTAAGCCGATTCTCGATTCTCTGTTGTGATATACAGTGACTCCCACTAATATTCGGACACTTTTAAAAAGATGACAACATTTTTAATATTGGACCATACGATTTGAAATTTTTTGGGAAGTTAGAACAATTGGCTTGCTGCACAACGTAACTAAAATTTTTGAAAAAAATTGCAAGTTGTCGGAATTGCAGAAAAATACTAAAAGTTGCATTTCACAACTTTTTTATGTGGGTCTATATTGAAAATTTAAAAAATATGTTTTGTAGATCTGTGTCAATTGTATGCACTGTGAAAATTTCATCGAAACCGGTTGATGCGGAAAAAAACGGCAGGCATTGAAAGATGTAAGAATCCTTAGATTTACTGCAGTTATAGGCCGAAAATCGTGAAAATCTGCAATTTTTACCATCTTTAAACGTTTGCAGCTCATTGCAACGTCGACCGATTTTGACGAAATTTTCAGAACATGTTTAATTGATACAGATCTACAAAACGTATTTTTTAAATTTTCAATATAGGCCCACATAAAAAAGTTGTGAAATGCAACTTTTAGTATTTTTTCTTCAATTCCGAACAATTGCAATTTTTGAAAAAAATTTTTTCACATCCTATAGCAAACTAATTGCTGCTGTTCCCCCAAAAAAGTTCATAATCGTATAGTACAATATTAAAAAAGTTATCGTTTTTTTAAGAGTGTCCAAATATTACTGGGAGTCACTGTAGATCGGGGCCGGACACTGTTTTTTGTGAGACAATACTAGTGCACTACTGAAACTTCTTTATTTTTTACTTATTTTTAGTGAAATTTTACCAATATATATGCGACATTTTTCTGATTAAAACAAGATACAATTTGACCCATATTTATGTATGTTTAAATAAACAACTTAACATCTCGAAAATTATGTTCTCAAAGAATTAGACTAGAATTTCGCAAATTGACAGAGCATCAGCCCGTTGGAGGTTCTTAAACGACTCATTTTAATCAGAAGAATAAGACTCATTTCGATAAGAAGAAAGTTGAAAATAAAAAAGTTAGCGTCGCATTGGTATTTTATACAATATAAAAAGTTTTGAACTTTTGCCGACCCTCGCGGTTGCTGTTTCTCTTTCTGTTTCACACGCTATCGTTTAGGACATAGAAATGTCCTAAAATTACTCCATACCGTCAATTAAACCACTAAATACAGTTAAAATTATATCGTGTTTAGCATAATTTTAATCAGAAAAATGCCACAAATAAGTTGGTGAAAGTCCCTTAAAAAATAATTAAAAAAATTATTTAAATAAAAAAAAATTTTTTTTAAAACTACGTTTTTAAGACGGACAAAAAAGTATACATTTATTTAAATAGAAATATCATGTTTAAAAAACGGACTAAGAAGTATAATTAAGACGGACCAAAAAGTATACAATTATTTAAATAAAAATACCATATTTAAAAAACGGACTAAAAAGTATAAAATAATATAAATAAAAGTAATATAAATAAAAAAAGTATAAAATTATTTAAAATAAATTTGTGATTGTGAATTTTTAACAGCTGTGAAAATACTTGTCAGATCTAAAACGAAAAACGTAGGACGCAAGGTAATAGTAAGAAGAGTATCATTTGCAGTGCAATAAAATTGTTCGTGATTTAGGTGAACTATTCATGCATCAATTATCTATTGCATGCGCCCTACGTTTTTCGTTTT
>CM052250.1:13583962-13597759 GCA_028455795.1 Lasioglossum marginatum | reverse complement strand
CTGGTCCAGTGTTCTTCTCTCTGTAATATATTTAATTATATTAATATTAATTAATGTAAACGTAGTTGTTTATAGAATAGAATTTATTTTTCTTTTAATGTAATTTTGTAATTTATATATATACTATATACTTTTTCCATTACTTACATATTTCTTCTGTTCCACACACGGTAGGACTCAAGCAAGTTACATCAGATGTTCGAACTGCGATCCATTTTCTATGATACAGAGCTCCGCTCTGTGTTTCGGTTTATGTTAACTTCCTTCGCTTCCCATATTGTTATGTTTCTATTTATCACGTACGCTGTGACGTTGCAAGTCTTGCGACATCCCTTCTCCGCCAATTTCGTATTCGTTTCGAGAACGATAAAGGACCGGACCGCCCTCTAACGGGACACGACACCGTAAACACAGGATTCGAGAGCGCTCCTCGAGGAGATTCCGACATTATCGAGGATTTCTTAATGACATCTGTCGCGCGTGCCGAGAACGGCAAGTTTCAGGGCCGTATATGGGACACGCTGAAGGAACCACCGATCTTCCGAATTCTCACGGGAACGTAACAGCGTCCCGCAGCCAAGAAGCGCCCGATATAAACCAAATGGCCATTTCGAGATGAGAGCTTGGTACGGCGAACAAACCGGAGGCGTCGCCGGGACAACAGCTCTACTTCACATCACGTCCACTGCGACCAGTTCAAAATCCCGACGCCGTCTCGCCCCGTGAAGGGAGAGTTGCCCCGGGGTCGGTAATCAAGAGAGGAAGCCCCTCCGTCGGCCAAGAGAGCGAAAAGTTCCTTGGCCAATTTCGTGACCCTAGGACGCTACAGGGAACGCTCCTGATGCCGAAGAGTTTGTGCGGTGGAAATCCGCCATAGGGAATTCGGAAAAACGGTCGAGTAAGGGGAACCGAGTTCGATCCGCTAGGCGGCCAAAAATCGATGGATCACTGTCGCGCTGGCTACCGTTGACGCTCCACGTGTCCGCCGTTACAATCGCGTTGCGAAGTAAGAAACCAGTAATTGTGTTGCGAGGTGTTAAGTGTCCATTGGAGGCTCTCGCTGCGCCTAGGACGACGTCCTTCC
This sequence comes from Lasioglossum marginatum, assembly GCA_028455795.1. Classification (NCBI taxonomy): domain Eukaryota; kingdom Metazoa; phylum Arthropoda; class Insecta; order Hymenoptera; family Halictidae; genus Lasioglossum; species Lasioglossum marginatum. The sequence goes on along the minus strand of CM052250.1, from coordinate 13,596,675 downwards.
GAGTCCGACCGTGCCATACGCTCTATCGGGAGCAGTATCAGCCGAACGCTTCCCGTTCCGTCCTCGATAATTCGCTCGCACTCGTTTCGGGAGTGTTTTGAGATTTTCGGGTTAATACAAAAGAGGTTTCCTTAGCGAATTGCGTGCGTAGGAGTGTCCTCGGAGTCGCGTTTCGTGAAAGCAATCTCTGCGGTATTTTCGTGTATTCTCGAATCCTGTGTTTCTCGCTGAACATCGTATGGTTATCGTCGACGTTTGAACGCGTAATCGTTAGCGTACACGTCGCGTCGTAGCGAATCACGTACGGAAGTCATCGCGGCAGTCTCGTAGTTCGCCGATCATCTGCGCCTCGCGTTTCCGAAGTTTCATTACGCATGAGATGGCGATAAACTCCAGCGATATCGTCGCGAGCGAAAACTACTCGACAACCGCGCTGCGAACGACCACCTTCTCGCTTGCCTGTATGAAGAGCGCGGGCTCTCGGGTCGCGGCCACGTGGCCGCTGATTTTGTAATCTTTGACTGCTGCAATAAACGGCTCGAAACAATACCGTAGTCGAATCATTCATTTCCCTGTGAGATCCGTCCTACCGAGGGGGTTGTCCTAGTTTTCCCGTGTCTGAACCAACTGGCATCGTCGCGACGTCGTTTTCGATCCGCGTATCTCGAAGATCCGACTTTCGAACTCGGCTTCTCCGAGCTCAAGAATCGTATCGCGTTTCGTATGGCACCCTCGAGGTGCCTGGCGCCCGAACGTTAGTCTTTTCGGTAGAAAATCGTCGAATCTTTGAGTCTCGTTTAGTCTCGGGCGGACCGCGCGTACTCGGCTTAGTCTCAGTGCCCGCAAGGCCCGAAGTTGACCGATTTCCGTGAGCCATACAGCTCGTAGGAGAAAGCCAATGCTTTAGAATCGTACGTTCAAGAACGCATGGTCCAATTCATTGGCCAGCGCGTTCTCCGGATTTGTCTACGTTGAATTTTTATTTTTTGAGATATCTGCAATCCGTTGTTACGACACAACAATTAATGATATTCAAGAACTTCGGAATCACATAGCAAATGCATGTAATAGCATAAAAAAGAGAAGCTCTCATTATAGCGACAACAAGAAATCTAATACAAAGAGCAGATCTCTGTATCGTAGAAAATGGATAGCAGTTCGAACATCTGATGTAACTTGATTTATTTTCTAAGAAATAATTATATTTCATTAAAGTTACGTTTGCACAATCCTGTATATGCATTCATTTTGATTTTAAATTTGTTGAATACAGATTATATCTATATATCCATATAGATATGTACATTATTCTTCAATTTTCTGCTCTCTGTAATATATTTAATTATATTAACTTTAATTAATGTAAACGTAGTTGTTTGTAGAATAGAATTTATTTTAATGTAATTTTGTAATTTATATATATACTATATACTTTCGTTATACTTTGTCGTTTTTTATTAATAACTCGTTATTAGACGAACAGACACACAAGAAAGCGAGTAAATATTGCATTGTCACCCAGTTCTGAGCTATGTTTAAAGTTTCAAGTCTCTAACTCATCGGGAAATTAGTTTAAACAAAGATCCACCCATAAGAATGCGACAGACAGACCGACCGGAATACCGATAGAAAGACAAACAGAAAGACAGACAGACAAGAAAGCGAGCTAATAAAAACGTAGTAAAAACGAGCGTGTACTACGGACGCCGGACGGATTCCGGATCGGCTAATGCAACACCGGGCTCTCCGGGCCCTGTCCTTTGATTGGTCAGATCGGTAGACAGATCCGGAGAACGCGGTCGCCAATGAATTGGACCATACGTTCTTGAATGTACAATTCTAAAGCGTACGTGATAAATAGAAACATAACAATATGGGAAGCGATGGAAGTTAACATAAACCGAAACATAGAGCGGAGCTCTGTATCATAGAAAATGGATCACAGTTCGAACATCTGATGTAACTTGCTTGAGTCCTACCGTGTGTGGAACAGAAGAAATATGTAAGTAATGGAAAAAGTATATAGTATATATATAAATTACAAAATTACATTAAAAGAAAAATAAATTCTATTCTATAAACAACTACGTTTACATTAATTAATATTAATATAATTAAATATATTACAGAGAGAAGAACACTGGACCAGAAAATTAAAGAATAATGTACATATCTATATGGATATATAGATATTATCTGTATTCAACAAATTTAAAATCAAAATGAATATATATACAGGTTTGTGCAAACGTAACTTTAATGAAAAATTTCCAATTTCCAATAAAAGCTTGGATTTCCTTACAGTTCGAGAGTAATAATCTTTACCACAAATGCATCTATCTAAAAATGCTAAATAATGTATATCTGATTGTACACTAATATATGTTAATTTACATAAAATGTGTTTATGATTTTCAGATTTTAGGAAATCTGATTCCAAATTAGGAATATTTATTATGGTTTCCATTATTGCACACATGTGAGTAAATACAATTGTTACATCTTCTGTAGATGATCAAAATATACACTATTTACAGTTGTACCTTTATTCTCCACAATTAATAATTTACATATATGTATTACAATTTAATTTTTTTCAACAGAATGGAACCCATAACAAGGATATATAAATCTTAATGGAATCATCAACAATAGAAGTGGATAAATAATCAGTGTCAAAAATTTCTGAAAAACCGCTTACATCAACAGAAAGATTACGAAGATCATTATTATCATCATCGCAATTCGTGAAATAAAAATTCATTAGCTTCTTGAAGAACTTGTAATTTCATGTCATTACTAATCACAATCTGTGTTTTAAGTACCAAGAAATCAGAAGTATCACTACATACAAGCATGCAAAAATAAATTTTTGAATTTGTTATTTTAATACTCCAATGGTTCGAAATTACATGCTTTTCTTTATAATTGTTTATTAAATTTAAGAAACCACTAATTAGATCAGAATCGATAAACTCTCTAACTAAATTTTCATGGTTTTCAATTATTCTTTCCCTCTACAGGATCTTTTCTTTGTGGTTGCACACGTTTTGACGGTGAATTGGGAAATTGTATATTTAAAAAATTGATAACCAAGAAGGATTTGGCATTAATTTGTTTCAATATTGAAATAAAAAATCTTATAAAAAAATCTATAATTTAAGATCAATTGAAAAATTTCACTCAAAGAAAACTAAAAAGAGAGCAGAAAATAAGAGCATTAAAATAATTATTTAAATAAAAAAAATTTTTTTTTAAAACTACGTTTTTAAGACGGACAAAAAAGTATACATTTATTTAAATAGAAATATCATGTTTAAAAAACGGACTAAAAAGTATAAAATATTAGGTGAAGTAAAAAGTTCTGAGTGTTTTCGCTTTATTTCGACGATGAAATTAACATACTTAGGATTATTCGATTTAGATCAAGTATGCGCCGTTTTGTTCGATAACTTTTGTCCATTTTGAAGGCAATTTCATAATTCCGCGGTTGAAGAAGTCCTCGTCCCTATTGGTAAAAAAGCCTCTCTTGAGGCTAGTTTTGTACCATCAAGAAAATTTTGCAAATGCTTGAAAAGGTGATAATCGCTTGGTGCCAGGTCTGGACTATACGGCGGATGCGATAGAACCTCCCAGCCAAGTTCTCGGAGCTTCTGACGCGTCGTTAAAGATGTGTGCGGTCTGGCGTTGTCTTGATGGAACACAACACTCTTCCTATTGGCCAATTCTGGCCGCTTCTGGTCGATCGCCTGCTTCAGTCTGGTCAGTTGTTGACAATAGAGGTCCGAATTGAGTGTTTGGCCCGATGGGAGTAGTTCATAGTGGATGATTCCCTTCCAATCCCACCAAACACACAATAAAACCTTCTTGGCCGTTAATCCAGGCTTGGCGATCGTTTGGGCCGGCCCACCGCGATTGGACCACGATCTTTTTCGGCTGTTGTTCTCGTATCTGACCCATTTTTCCTCTTCAAAAATGGGTCGATTTCGTTACGTTTCAACAAAGAATCGCAGGCATCAATTCGGTCCAAAAGATTCTTTTGCGTCAATTCATGTGGCATCCATACATCGAGCTTCTTCTTACCAGCCTTACGCAAATGGTTCCAAACAGTTTTTTGGCTAATCTTCAGTTCCTGGGCAATGGAATAAGTGCTCACATGCCGGTCCGACTCGACAATTTCCATAATTCTATCCACATTTTCGACGATTGGCCTACCAGAGCGTGCCTCATCTTCGACGTCCATATTACCAGAACGGAATCGTTGGAACCACCGCTTTGCTGTTGCATTCGATACTGTATTGGGTCCATAAACAGCACAAATTTTTTTGGCCGCCTGCTCCGCCTTTTCACCTTGGTCGTAGTGGTACTGAAGAATGTATCGAATTTTCTCTTTTTTCACCTCCATTTTCGAACGCTGTAACACATAACTGGCTTCACCGACAAAGAACGTTTTTGATGCGTAATATCACCTTGAAATCGCCGTATACTATGACTCGATGCGATGTGTACATCGTGAGATATGGCTCACTAAAGACATCTAGCGGAAAACGCTCAGAACTTTTTACTTCACCAATATAAATAACATTATTTAAAATAGATTTGTGATTGTGAATTTTTAACAGCTATGAAAATACTTGTCAGATCTAAAACGAAAAACGTAGGACGCATGCAATAGATAATTGATGCATGAATAGTTCACCTAAATCACTAACAATTTTATTGCACTGCAAATAATACTCTTCTTACTATTACCTTGCGCCCTACGTTTTTCGTTTTAGATCTGACAAGTATTTTCACATTAAAAATTCACAATCACAAATTTATTTTAAATAATGTTATTTATATTATTTTATACTTTTTAGTCCGTTTTTTAAACATGGTATTTTTATTTAAATAATTGTATACTTTTTTGTCCGTCTTAAAAACGTAGTTTTAAAAAAATTTTTTTTTTATTTAAATAATTTTTGTTAATAACTTTATTAGACGAACAGTCACACAAGAAATCGAGTAAATATTGCATTGTCACTCAGTTCTGAGTTATGTTTGAAGTTTCAAGTCTCTAACTCATCGGGAAATTAGTTTAAACAAAGATCCATCCATAAGAATGCGACAGACAGACCGATCGGAATACCGATAGAAAGACAAACAGAACGACAGACAGACAGATAGACAGACAGACAGATAGACAGACAGACAGACAGACAAGAAAGCGAGCTAAACAAAGAAGTTTTGTAATTGGATTAGTAGCGGTTCACACCGATATACCAGACCCGGTATCGGATTACGAGGCATGTTTTACTGTTCGGCAACCGAAGCAGGTCGAGCTTCCTGGCCCTTCATGGGTATGTCCCCCCCCCCCCCCCCCTGAACTGAGTAGGGTAATTGACATAGAACGATCTTCTCCGCCGGACTTAGAATGGGACTTTACTGTATCTAGGTATAACTGTAGTTTGAGTTATCTCTCGAAAATCAGACTGTAAATAGATCGATCTATCTATCACACGTATGTATTTATAATTTCAATTTTAAGAAATCCAGTGTTGTCAAAGGTTAAAAAACCATGTAGGTTACCGTTTTGGTCGGGCCGCAGACTACTTGGCCGCGTGTTTGACATGCCTGACTTACAGAGATGATCAATTCGGTATTTGTTTCACAAAAGGATTTCGCGTGACGTTGTATTGAAGTTAAGCTTGGCGCGATACTGTGAAAAGCAGCTATTAAAATAACTGCACACCGAGATACCTCTTTTTCATAGTGATCAAAGATCAATCTATGAAGTCTAACCTTTTATAAGAAGAATCGGACTCGACTTCTTGGGTCGATGTATTTGCTTCTGTACAAACATAAATGTACAATAACGCTGTCTAACGCGAAGTCGGTGCAATAGTTAAAAGTCTTCAAATACAAATGCTTTCCATTATGCGAACGCTGATCACAAGAATGTGAACCAGCGTTCACCATGTATATGTATTTTTAGCACGGTGCTCAGATACGCAGATGCTTGTTCTCTGATTAAATTTTGTTGACATAATTTTAAGAGATATTTTTATTATCTGTCGATATTGTTGAATATTGTGCATTAATGAAATGGATCGATCACGATCACCGCAATACGCTTCAATGATTTTTTACGCTCGAAAATTGAGCGTTGTAGAGGCCGAACGGCGATAAACGATTGCAATCTGTACAATAATGCTTTCCACTTTTCCACAACTCTGAAAATGAAAATTATTATGACGATGATGAACAAATTACGAATTTTTATGGCTATTCGTATTTTTATAGATTCATTCTACTTCCTTCATGTTTGCATTAAAATGTTCTTATTGTATTTTGCACGTGGGAATATGTTCTAATTACTTTCTGCAATAGCGTCACCATCCTCTCGCAATATCATTTTCTTATCATTTAATCTTCTACCACTGTGTCTGACTTTCTCTTTTACAAAGAAAAAATAAATTGTTAGCAAACGATTGCAAAATCGTGTCCTCTGTTATCTAGAATCACGAACTGCGGAATTGATCAGTGAAATTGTACAACGTGTCCTGGAAATTGGGGTACAATCCTTTATAAGAAAATAAGTTGAAATTGCCGTATACAGTTGTTGCATACGAGACTTTGCTTTCGAGGAAAGCAACTTTTAGAATCCTTCATATAGGTACTGTACATACAGGATGGTTCACCAGATATTCTTCGTAGCTGTAGAGATAGTCGGGTGAGTAATTAATGTACTCGTGCTTTTCTCTGAACAACACCTTGAACACTTTATTTATTGGATTAATATTCCTCTGTGGAATTTACATATGTGCGTCTTTACTTTACAATGGTTCACAACGGTCTGTCTCAACATGGGTCTCGTTCCACGTTCGTACCGTGTTGCTACGCGCCTACCTCTTCACCGTAATCGCTAGATGGCGCGCCTAATATAAATGTACATATTCTAACAGTAGCGAAGAATGATTATATAAGGTTGAATGATTTCGAGTGATGCATACTTTGGTATAGCGAGTTTTTTTGTAGATGGACGCGTAGAAGAGATATGAAGGTCATCAGAATTTTTTAAAATTGAGATCGTATGTTTTATCCTGCACCAATCGACGAAGCTTTATATTCTGTACAAAAAAGTATTATCTATTAATATTAAAAAACCATTAGTTAAGGAGATATTTTAATTTTAGTGCTGTTATGAAATCACACGACTCTCTTAATAATGTTGTAATGATTTTTTTCTCAGAAAAGGTTCATTGTGTAAATCGAGAAAGTGATGATTGTTTTACATTATGTAATAAAACTGGTGTGATGTTATTGCATTCAGTGATGGTACGATCTTTCATATCAGCAATTGTATTCGAAGCCTCAGCATATACTTTATTTTTCAAGTAACCCCATAAGAAAAAGTCGAGGGGTGTTAAATCAGGTGATCTTGCCGGAAAATAAATGGAATCACCTCGTCCTGTCCAACTATTCGGAAATATTTGATTTAATGCATTTCTTGTTATTCTTTCATAATGTGCAGGACAACCATCCTGTTGGAGTCACATTGTTTGTCGAATATGCAATGACAAATCATGTAAAAATGACCATAAGATATTTGAGTTCGTAACATTATCAAGAGAGTTGTGATTTCGTAACAACACTAAAAATAAAATATCTCCTTAACTAATGGTTTTTCGATATTAATAGATAATACTCTTTTGTAGAGAATATGAAGCTTCGTCGATTGGTGCAGGACAAAACATATGATCCCAATTTTAAAAAATACTGATGACCTTCATATCACTTCTACGCGTCCACCTACAAAAAAAAATCGCTATACCAAAGTATGCATCACTCGAAACCATTCAACCTTATATAATCATTCTTCGCTACGAATAATAACACTGTCCAACAAATTCCAACTTTTTTTATGTTTCCAAATAACTGTTGGGTGGATCCTATAGAGTTTTTTGCGCTGATTCCGAATCTGCCCTTAATTGTTCTCCTACATGCACAGTTTTTGAGAAACATGACTTTGAAAAAAAACGTATTTTTCAACTTTGAACAAATATCGTGATTATAAAATTATTGTCGTATTATCGTATTATAAAAGATATTGAATTGTTCTTTGCAGCAGCAGATTCTGTAGACTTTCCTGAATATACTAATATCCAATACTAATACATTATGAATGTTTAAACCATTCCGTTAAAATCATTAAAGACGGAGAGACACTACCTTTGCACAAAATTTTGATGATATTTTTCAATTTATATCAAAAAGTAAGGATCCAGCAAAAAGTCGAACTATACCACGCGATAGTGCAGACTTTTATCTTGAGAAACCCCCCCTTTGAAGTTGGTAACATCGACGATTTTACCGAACCAGAATGCAAAATATCATCGCCTCGCATAACGAGTTGTCGCCATTGGTGATCTTCCAGTAGCGCGGTCGTTCCACGGGATACGGCGCGGCGAACGCCCATTCTAGTGGTGAGCGTCACTAGCGGCAACTCATGTCGGTCGAAGATATTTTGCTTTCTGATTCGAAAAAAACGTCGACGTTGGAAATTTGAAAGGGTGGTTTTTCAAGATAAAAGTCTGCTCTATCGAGTGATATAGTTCGATTTTCCACTGGACCCTTCTTTTTTTATATAAATTGGAAAATATCCGCAAAAATCGGTGCAAAAGTGGTGTCACTCCGTCTTTAATGATTGTTTAAACATATTTAAACAATCATAATGTATTAGTATTGCACATCATTGTATTGTAAGTCTACAGAATCTTTTGCTGCAAAAAACAATTCAATATCTTTTATAATAACATCACAATATTTGTTTAAAGTTGAAAAATACGTTTTTTTTCAAAGTCATGTTTCTCAAAAACTGTGCGTGTAGGAGAAAAATTAAGGGCAGATTCGGTATCAGCGCAAAAGCTCTATAAGATCCACCCAACAGTTATATAGAAACATTTTTGGTGTTGGACAGTATAATAGTTACGAAAATCGGTGGTAATATCTGATGAATCACCATGTATACAGTTAGTCAAAAAAGTATGTCAACGATACATTGGATGATATATTTAATAATATTAAGAAAATTGTCTATTACTAAGTCAAATACTGAATGCTATTCAATGAATAGTACTACTATAGTATGAGAACGGAGCACTTCTGAAATAACATTATGTGAAATATTATTTCAAATATGTTATTTTATCTTATTACTATTTGAAATAATTATTTCAGATGATTGTTCTTCAGAAATTATTCTTCAATCAGCTAACCGGATTGTCAGGTTTCTCTGCTGCATATTATTTTGGGATTTAGTTCTTTTGACAGACTCGAAATAAAGAAATATCGAGATAATATATTATTTGAAATTGCTATTATTCAAATAAACCAGTTCAAAGCTTATTTATGTATTTCTCATGGAAAATTTTTTTAATAAATGTTCGAGATAACTTGTTTCTAGTTTTGTGAAGTATAGAGACAATATATAGAGAAATCAACGGAATGGAAACTTGCACTCGCAATAAGTATAAACCATATGGTCCACCATAAAGTCGTTGTCCTTGAAAACGATGCCTCGTGCGCAGAAGCTATACAGGCTGCTCACGCTATTACTAGCTAGCGTTTCTCTTGTAAATAGTAAATATTAGAAAATAATGAAAGAAGAAAAAATAGTACTGTTTATACTATTTTGTTAGATATGAAGGTGACCTTCAATTTTATAAACGGAATGCTGTATATTTTTTTATAACACATGAAAGATGTGTCTAGACGAATTCATCCGTATACACATGTGTGTATCTGTATGCACAGATCTTCAAGGTTATGCAAGATCAGAAATGGAAGAAACATTTTGATTATTTCATACCAATCTGTTTACAAGTATTCTTTATTGGTAAGGCTACCACACGTGGAAGCTACTTTTCGTATCGAAGTCGTCGGATTTTCTTCAAAATGTAAGAGGACTTCTAATTTTTTATCTTCAGAAAGAAGACATTTCCAATTATGACACTTATTTTGCAAAAATCCTGTTTCCTTCAAACGCTTTGCAAGCAAAATTTTCATTTGATTGCACTCTGTCCGGATATTCTTCAAGGTATTTCAATTTACTTTGTCTTTTATATCCATTGCACTGGTAATAAATGCGTACCATATCCGCTTTCTCGTCCACTGAATAACAATAGATTACTATGCGATATTACTAATTGGTTTCGGAAGTAATACTGAAATTGTCTCGTCATAGAAGAAACTAGAAGCAAACACTCTGATAGTGAATAACAACATCATCGGATTCGTATGAATAAGGAATACTTGTAAACACATTGGTATGAAATATTCAAAATGTTTCTTCCATTTCTGGCCTTGCATGACCTTGAAGGTCACTGTGCAGTATACGGATGAATTCGTCTAGACACACGCTTTCATGTGTTATAAAAAAATATACAGCATTCCATTTAAAAAATTGAAGGTCACCTTCATATCTAACAAAATAGTATAATGTCTAACAAACCCAAAAAATCCACATACGCCATTGTGTTGCATATAAGAAGGTACTCCTTTTTCCTGTTTCATTTTTTTCTAATATTTACTATTTACAAGAAAAACGCTGGCTAGTAATAGCGTGAACACCCTGCATGTATACTATACTTTTGGTTTATTGTTCCATATGAAATTGCCTTTTCTTGGTGAAGTTACAATTGTCGAAACACCCTGTATAGGCAAAATGCTTTATCGAGTACATATTAATATCTTCGATAAATATCTGCTAAATGGTTGCCATCTGCGATTTCAATGACGAGTTGGTGAAGTTATCATTCTGAGCAGTGTTGTACAATGCATTAAGAAATGGTAGGTTCCGTTACATATGTATAAAGGGAGATTTTGATGTTCAAAATTTGGCGGTATATTCTATGGCACTAAATAAGAAACAAAATGTTATGTAAGCATAGGTCAAACCGTTGTAGAGCCAACCGAACTAGAGTTGCGAGGCATTTCCGATTCTTTGGGAGCCACTGAGAAAAGAGTTAAGTGTAGGGAAGATGTTTAGTGGGCATTAGGGTGGAACGAAACATAGGGACGAAAAATTTGTCTTATTGTCGAGTTCTACTAGTGAGCAGACGTTGCCTACTATAGCAATATGTAAGCTATTAAAATTTGAATACAATTAATAAATTTTTTAGGATACCGCAAGTTAGTCAAACTGTATTTTTATTGATTTTACGAATATTACTTGATTTTTTCAGTAGCTTAGCTTTTGCTTTTAAGAAATACACTTTTCTTACTATGAGGATTGTGTAAAAGAAGTCATTTGTTGGAATGACTATTTGTGGACGAAGATTATTGCCCAGATAGCACTGACAAGGGGAAGCCACAGTTGATGGGTCACGGATTTTTCTGAAACTTGCAGTATTTGAAGATATCATCTCCAAGTGTAATTTGGCAAAGCAGTGGTACGCGCTTCTCAATATTTTCCGAGAAAATTGAAAATCGGTTTTCCACCGTTCCACGTTCATAAGGAGTTCGCGTTAAGAGGTGTATAAGAAGTAGCCGAGGGCGTAGCGAGGAATACTAGTAATCGGTAGGTTGCTGGTTCGAGTCTCGCTGTCGATATTTTTTTTTTCTAGAAATTGATACCCCTCCCTCAATTTTGAGCCTAAAATATATTATTTATAAATTATTTTTATTTTTTAAGTAGAAAATGTATGTTTTTTATTTATGGGCATTGGGAAATAATTCGAACATAAAAATAATACAGAATGTTATATTTACTTTATTATTGAAAATTCTATCTATATTAATTACATGCTAGTATAACACGTATGTAATTAATACAGATAGAATTTAGTAGTCATTTGTGTCAAAGTTGATTTTTGGAATTTTAAATTTTCTAATCCTCTCTCTACAAGTGGATCTCGCTTTCAAAATTCTACCAAGTCCCAATTTTCAAATATTTTCTCGTTTATCTGTAAGAAGTCCTAAGAGAAGATTTTTTTTGTATAACTGGATTAAAATCACTCAGTAGATGCTCTGGAAGGTATCGCGACTATTGAATCAATCGCCACAGATGCTGAGAACCGTAAATACAAGATGGTTTGAGTTTGAGTAAACTTTCATTGTACAGGGTGTCCCACATAAATGGAAACACCTAAATATCTTTCGTATTTACAGTTCTATCAAGAAAACTTCAGAGGACAAAGTGACACTATTGCAGGGGGCAAATATAATGGTGAAGAAAAAAATTTTTTATGTCGTGTTTTTTAATGAAATTTCAAGGTCACCGATGTTTTTTTAAATGGAATAGTATATTTTTTTTACGATAGCATGATAGACAATAAAAAACTGAATTTAGTGGATATCACCTTTTTGACCTTGAAATGACCTTGACCAAGAATAATCATATTGAAGCGGATGAAATGTGGAAGTTTAAAACTTACGTGTTTCAGTAAAGATTGCGCGTTGTTTACGTCGGGTTGACCTTTACATATCATAATAAATGTTCGAAATGTTGACCATCCTCATTTATGCAATGTTGCAATCTTTTAATAAATGATCTGTAGGCATTGTCGATTTCTTGAGACGTAATTGAAGCACATGCTGCAGCATTCCTTCTGTTAACGATCTCAATGATACATACTCTAACATAAACATACGCTGTTTACTATGAAAACTATTTCGAACATTTGTAACGGTTCTAGTTCCCGGTCGCGTGTACGGTGTCCCCTCGTGCT